>BQNB010013245.1:0-36335 GCA_026074375.1 Tanacetum coccineum | reverse complement strand
AAGTTGTATTGGGTTTTTGCTAGTTAAGTCCTTATGGTGTGAAATGTTTTGGGGTTGGCAGAAACAGGCCTTGAGGTTAAGCTTTGTTATTGCACCCTTCGTCCTTTGTGACTAACAGATTTTAAAGGTTATGGTTTTGGACTTGTTTGTTGGGCCGAGTACTTATAAAAGGGAATTGGGCCTTTTAAGCCTTAAAGGCTTATAAGTCTTGTCATGAATAGCTTAATGGGCTGCCCCAGCCCATTAGATGGGTACGGGTGGGCCCACTAAGTAATTCTTCATTTCCGGATTCGGTCTTGACTTTGACTTTTTTCGAGGTTGACTTCGGTTGACTTTTTGACTTTGATTTTTGGACTTTGATTTGACTTCTCTTTCACGCTATTTCCGTTCTCGTGCTCGGTTTTGTCGTTTGTGGCTTTGTTTTTGTCCTTTTCTTGTATATCCATTTCCTGCACAATACAAACGCAAAACATACAAATACAATGTATTTTTGGTACGTTTTTGGTCATTTTTAGCTCGTTTTTAATGGTCAAAGGTATGTGTAATTAAACACAAACCAACATTCATAAAATGTAGAGCTTAAGTTTTTGTAAATTGGAGTGACCTCCCTTAGGGGAAGATTGTTAGAAATCCAGAAAAGACTCGGTCACTACTAATATGTCATAGAATAGCTCGTAGCGTAATATTTGGAAAACTTAACAAGCTAACCGAGTCAACATATGACATCCTTATGTTTGATCGGCCATGCCATGGTATAAATACCCCTCTCCACACCTTGGAGGGGGTTGGTTGTTCATTTGTTTCTTTCACATAATACATTTTCCATTCCTTTCTCTTTCTAAGTGTGTCAACCTACTTTCTCTCTCTAAACTTTCTTTATTGCTCATTTGTTAAGTGATTTGATACATCTACAAGGACAACATCCCCAACACCTGCAACATCTAGAGTCTTGTCATCTGCTAAACAAATCTTACCGGAGTGTATCTTGAACCTTTCTAACTCTTTTTTGCAATAGGTAGCATGGAACGATGCACCAGAATCTATAATACGATCCTCAATCGTATTCTCAATGCAACAAACCAATGTGTCATCAGAGTCTTCACCCGCCATGTTAACCACCTTATCCCTAGAGCCTACAAGCTTCGAAAATTGATTTTGTTGGTTCCAATTAAATGGATCTTTTGTTCTGTTTAGATAAATCTAAACAACTAGATTAGAAACCTTGTGGTGTATATATAAAGATTATGCGGAATTAACCTTTATATATTCAGAAGAAACAATCAAACAATGAACACAGAACTTTCACTTATATTGAACAAATCACAAAACAACTATATGTTTTGCCTAACAACTAATCTATGAATATTGATCTGCTTCTATTATCTATCAATGATATATTCTAACTATGCCGTAAGGGTTCCTTTTATACACCAAGGAAAAACCCTAATGGGCTTACAAAACGCGTTAACAGATCATGCATATCTATTCCTAATATAACTCATGCATATCTCATAAGCAGTACTAACTATATAACTAACAGTACTAACTATATGCTGACAGTACTAACATTGTACTAGCGGTACTAACTATAACTAACGGTACTAAGTTCTTCAGCAGCATATCTTGTATAAGCTCTTTAATTCCCAACAGTCTTCTTGTGGTTGACTAATATTGACCAAGGGTTGACTTTTGTTGACCTTTAATAGCATTCTTCCGGCTCTTGTATTCTCTTTCCTTTCCCATGTCCGTGTTTGTCCGATTTTGACCATTTTCTTGTGATTTTTGCATTATCCGTACCTACACAATCACAAAGACAAAACAAGCAATATACAAGCATTTTAAGCACAATTTTGTCTTTTATGGGCCATTTTTGATATAAAATAGATATGTGTTTTCACACATATCAAAATTCCCCAAACTAAGCGATTGCGTGTCCTCACGCAATATTATATGCTCTATAACCAAATACCTCAAAACTTCCCCAAACTAAATTTTTGAAAAGTAGCAAAGATTTTTGTGGAGAGAGTTTAGAAATCACAAGTTATAAAACACCCTATTTTCCCATTTTTAATTTTTTGTATATATAAAAACTAAGAATATTTCGACTTTCGTTATTTCCATAACTGTTAGGGATCATAAAATAAGATGCATTTCGATCCGAGAATGCCCCAAAAAAGGATAAATTCATCGTCCCCGACTTTTCACTTATCCAAACCAAGCTTAAAACGAAATTACAGCTAATTATCAGTAAAGATGCTAACACTACTCATATTTTCAAATTGTGAACTTTTCACTCCCGACAATTATTATATCTTAGGTAAATGTGCTATTTTGAATTTCAACCATGGATCAACGTTTTACAAGATACTATGCTTCACGTTCCACCCGAGAATAATGAGTTTGAAGGCGAGATCATCCCATGTAGCGACTTTCGTCTCGGCACATCCCAACCTTGCGGCTAAGTGACCAGGCTTTTGACACCCCACAGAGACTAGTATCGGGACTCACGGACCTTAGGTTTCAAAAACTCTCAGGTTTCCCGAATATTCATAGCTTATAAAATAGAATAGTCAAAGTTCAAAAGCATATTTGAATTTAACAAAAAGAAATCAATTTATTAATTCAAACTTAATATTAAACATTTATGCAATTGTAACCCTCGACCTTTTAGAAGGCTGCAACATCGGTTGTGAGCCGGCAAGATGCAGCAAACTTTTATCAGTCTCGGATTTTTATTCTTACTATGGGCTTTCTTTAGAAGACTACCACATCGGTTGTGAGCCGGCAAGAGGTAGTAAACTTTTATCAGCCCACAGCTTTTATTATTATTATATATTTTTTTTATCATTTTATCATTATTTCATTCATCATTAACTTTTTTTTTATTTTTATTATTATAGAGAAAACTTCTTTTTGAAAAATTCAAGTATAAGATTGAACTAAAACTAAATTGTTTTTGCTATATATTACATAAAAATTGTTGATTTAAGTTTAATCTCCAAAAACAGCACGTATATTAATCCGGTTAAGAGCTTATGGGAGAAAAAGCAACAAGTTACATACATGAGCTCTTAAGATTTCCAACTAATCCTTGTTTAGCATCCTACTCATACTTAACTCTATCATTTTTCGTTCTTCGCGAATTTCCGAACGCTTAGCCTAAAAGTTAAGGAACAAGCTAGAGCTTAACACGCTGGACCGGGTCAAAATTTACTCTTATTCTACCCAGCAGGAAAGTCAAATTGTGACAAAAACACTTATTTTATTTTTGAAATTTTTTAAATTTTTCATATTTTTGAAAATTTAAATTTTTTGTGGGAAAACGGGGTACGTGAGATCAACGGCAAAGGTAGGTAAGATCATATCGAAGATATACTACCCCATACTAAACTTAAACATTGTCCTCAATGTTTCCTAGTCTAAGGCTTATAAACCCCATACTAGAACTCAAAAAGTCAAATGCATAATCCAAGCATGGAGAAAGTATTACAAAAATCTTAAGCCGTTTATGAAGTATGCTATAAGATAAATGTTAGTCGATAATAATCTTAGGATATCGGATTTCCCCAAACTAATGGTAAGCAAAGGCTAGGAAGCTCGAGTGGACCGGGACAAAACACCGAACACGAGAGTCTTCAGAAAATTTTGGGTCAATCCTACAAAAAATCACAAGCACAAACAACAAGAATCGGAAGAGTACAAGCCTCCTCACATCACATTAGAAATAAGAAAGAAGATAGAAGGATAAGCATGGGGTGCCTCCCACGAAGCGCTTTGTTTTTGGTATCTGAGTCACTTAGCTTAACTCGATCCCCGAATTCATTCGTCCTTGGAGAAAGTTTGGAGATCTTAGACTACCTTGGGTGGTAAGTCCCCTCCGAAGTAATGCTTCACACGATGACCATTCACCTTAAAGTTTGGACCATCGGGTTGAGATAACTCGATGGTTCCGTATGGAAAAACTTTGGTGATGGTGAAAGGTCCCGACCAACGAGTTTTAAGCTTTCCCGAGAATATCTTTAAACGAGAGTTGAAGAGTAAAACTCGATCACCAACATTAAAAATGCGGTTTTTGATCTTTGAGTCGTGAAGCTTCTTCGTCCTCTCTTCATATATCAAAGAATTCTCGTAAGCTTGATCATGAAGCTCATTAAGTTCATTAAGTTGAAGCTTCCGGTGATCACCCGTGGTTTTAAGATCAAAATTAGCATGTTTCAAAGCCCAATATGCTTTATGCTCTAACTCGATAGGTAAATGGCAAGACTTTCCGTACACTAACTTGTAAGGCGTACAACCAATTGGTGTCTTAAAAGCGGTACGAAATGCCCATAAAGCATCATCTAGTTTGTCGGACCATGATGCACAGTTTTCTCCAACCGTCCTTTGAAGAATACGTTTCAAGCCACGATTGGACACCTCCACTTGACTGCTCGTTTGAGGGTGATAAGCGGTAGCAAGACGATGAGTGACCCCATACTTAGACATTACTGTAGCAAACATTAAAAAAATGGGTCCCACGATCCGCATATAAGAGCTCTAGGTGTTCCTAATCGGGCAAAAGAGACATCAAAAATTTACTACAACTCAGCATCATTTGTGGGGAAGCGCCTTTGCTTAACCTATTTTGAAAGAAAATCAAACGGCTAAGAGGATGTATTTAATTCCCATGTAAAGAGAAATGTCCCCATAAAATCAATACCTCATAACATCGATAAATCACAACTTGGATAGCGTTTTGAGGCATCTCGTCTCGTTGTGAAATTTTACCTTGTTTTTGACACGTATCACAAGATTTGATCATTGTATGGGCATCTCGATATATGGTAGGCCAAAAGAAACCGGTATCAAATACTTTTTAAGCGGTGAGATTGGCACTATTATGGCACGCTGGCTGGATCCTTCATGAACAAAAGCTTTGAGGATGTCAAGAGCTTTCTTCCCTCGTTTGTGAATTTTAAATAAATTACATTATACGACATTTATATTGAATTTTTGTTATTTGTTTAATCCAACTATTTTTAATTAATGTATTTTTTTTTTTCTTATATTTTTTTTATTTTTATTTTTAAATTTTTTTTTATACATTAATTTAAATTTATTGCATGCACACACCGTCGAATGATTGATCCGCACAAATACGAAAAGATAGGATCGTCCCAGAAAGTAATGTTTAACGTCGCTTAAAAAACTTTATTTTTGTTTGAGTTTGTCATTCCTTTGATGATAAAATTCCCTGCATGGTAATTTGCATAGTCCGCCAACCATGGGGTATCTATTCACTAGAAAATAACACCAAGAGGTTTTCTAAAGGAAAATTTTCATTTGTGTCCTGATTTAACACCCTTATGAGGATTCTCAAGTCAAGATAAATGATCCGCCGCAAGGTTCTCACTTCCTTTTTTATCACGGATGCTGATATCAAATTCTTATAGGAGAAGAACCCACCAGAGCAACCTCGGCTTAGCGTCTTGTTTGTTCATAAGGTATTTTATAGCCGTGTGTATCCGTATACACTATGCTTTTAGATAAGACAAGATATGGCCGAAACTTTTCAAAAGCATACACAACGACAAGCATTTCCTTTTCCGTGGTAGTGTAATGAATTTGAGCTTCTATCATTGTCTTACTAGCATAATGTATAGTGTTAGGAATAAATCTTCACAAGACTTAATACTGCCAACAAGTACAAATGAGTTAGTACTTGCCAGTATAAACTTAGTACTCCAGTGTTAATTATACTGCTATAGAAAAGAGTTAGTACTGCAGATAGTCAAAGCTGTATGAATTACAAAAAAAAAAAAAAAAAAAAAACAAAAAGATAAGGATACATGGATAATATTCGGATGTATAAATTGAATTGGTAACTGAATCCTAAAAGAAAGGTTATCTTTGAAAGGCTTCCTGTTTCTAAAAAAGGATATCCTAAGTTTAGAAAATATATACTTTTCAAGAGATAAGAAATACTTAGAGAGATAAATGGTAATAGCTATAAGGATTGGTAAACCCTAGTAACTACAAAGTACTCGTAATATTCTAATAATATTGACGCAGTGAGTTCATTGTTCATTTGTATGTTTAGTTATCACTGTTTCAATGATAAACATCTCTAGATGTATCAAGTGTAGATTCCCGCATACACTTTGTGTGTATACATACAAAGTCTCCATCTATTGTTATTTTGGATTCTTCCAAGGTAACAAACACTTTACTACGTAAAGAATCGATCAAGGCGTGGGATCAACAAGTGGTATCAGAGCCTGTGCTTTGAGAAACTTTGATCTAGAGAAAATGGAGTTAGAAAATTCTCAGAACAATGCGTTGGCAAAGCTTCCCATGCTCAAACTAGGAGAGTATGAGATGTGGGAAATCAGAATCAAGCAGTACTTTTAGATCCAAGATTATGCATTATGGGAGGTAATAGAAAATGGAAATTCATGGGTACCTATTCCTGTTACAGCACCAGAATCTGGTCCATCAACAACATTGAAGATGACTGTGCCCTCTACTGCTGAAGAAAAGATTTGCAAAAAGAATGATGTAAAGGCTCGAAGTCTTTTGCTCATGGCACTGCCCAATGAGCATCAACTTACCTTCAACCAGTATGTTGATGCTCAATCAATGTTTGTTGCCATTAAAGCTCGCTTTGGAGGAAATGATGCAACAAAGAAGACACAGAAGGCCTTACTGAAGCAACAATATGAAAACTTTAATGCTACAAGCTCAGAATCACTGGACTCTATCTTTAACAGGCTTCAAAAGCTTGTTAGAGATTGGCAATTCTGGGTGTGGATACTCACTTCAGAAGATCTAAACTCTAAGTTTTTAAGAAGCTTACCTTCTGAATGGGATACACATGTGGTAGTCTGGATGAACAAACCCGACTTTGATACTATGGGTTTGGATGATTTGTACAACAATTTTAAAATTATTGAACAAAAGGTTAAGAGAACTGCTGCTGCTTAAAAAAACAATGATGATAAGAAAACCGTGGCATTTCTAACGCACTTCCAGTCCAAGCATATTTGTACTATACTATTAATAACCGTTAAACACTGGGAGTTAGTACTGGCACCACCAAGGTTAATAACTGCAGTACTAAAACTAGTACTGCTATCCATAGTGATGCCACAATTTTATGCCTTTCTGTCCCTCCCCATAAGGGTCTAAACTATTCATTAAAGATCTTGAGCAACTACATGATGAATTATTGGATGGAAGAAATGGATCTAAAGTGAAAAGGCACTGCAAAGCAGAGTGGCAAGAAATTCTAGTCAGAGACTGGAAGTAAGATTCATCATTAATGGAAGTGCGTTACTGCTGGATATGATAAATCAAAGGTAGAATGTTTCAACTGTCATAAAATGGGACATTTTACCAGAGAATGCAGAGTACCAAAGAGTAAAGACAACATAAATTGGAATCAAGGTAGCTCATCAAAGGCAGTAAGGATTGAAGATCTTCTAAAAAAGCAATGTGTCCTATAGATGGTGCTGTGACTTTGATTGGAGGACATGCCAAGAGGAAGAAATCAAGCAAACATGGCTCTCATGGCATTCACAGATTCTAAGGTATCAAATGATAAATCTTGTTCTAAATCTTGTTTGCAAAATTATAATCACTAAAGAAGACAGTACGATGATTTGCTTGTTAAATTAGATGATACTGGTTTTAAAGCAGCTACATATAAAAGAGGTTTATCAATTTTAGAAGCACAAGTAGTTAAATATAAAGAATCTGAAGTCCTTTTTTCTGAGAAAATATTCCTTTTGCTTAAAATAAGTGAGGTTCACAACGAATATCTAATGGGATTACGTAAGACTGAACTTGAAAAGTTAAGGAAGAAATAAGCGTGGATTTGCATTAATAATGCATAGTTTATAAATAAACATCAAAAAACTGTAATGAACTGTTAGCAATCATGTAATTACAAGATCAAAAAGGTATTGTTTAATCGACCCCTCACCTCATCCCCTTGATTCTCAATAGACCAACACCTATAGAACTTATCATATTCATTGGTCTTGAAAAGAATTCTAAAACATCCTGAGTAAATGAGTATGGTCCTAGTGATTTAAGTTTAAAGCCAACCACTTGGTTTGTGATAGCTGAGGTCCAGAAAATTCTAAGGAGAAACTGATGACCTTTAAAACAACAACACAAGGACTGGGGTTTACTGTAACCTAGCTCTGTTAAGTCTCCACTTAAGGTAACAAAGATTGAAAGAAATTTTCTATCCTGCTAATACATGTTAGGAATAAGAACCCTAAAAAGCAAGAAGAAAATACTTATACTCTAATTATTGAAGATTGGGTGACGAAGATTAGGAAGAAGTGAGCCTAACCCAAAGGTAAAAAGAAAACTGCTATACCTACACTTACTTAAAAGAAGATCAGATTAAACCTGAAAAAACCAATTAGAAGGTAAGTTAGGTATGCATAATTACAGGTCCACAGGGACCTAGGGGGAACCTAAGAATGGTAATGGTCAAATCATCTAATCAATTAGGATGCAACTTTATTTTTAATAACAAGGCATGTATTTATCTGTGGAATGATTGATCACATTCAATACATTTGGTCCTAATGCTCACGAAACACATGGTTTCCAAGAGTCAGTCCTTAATGAAGACTTAGCCTAAAAACTGTTAAAAATGCAAGGCCTGTAAAACTGTTAGGTCCTGTTAACATTTGCTAGACCTTTAGTACTGCAAACTTTTAATACTGATAGTCTTCTAAAGACTACTCACCCAAAATCAACAGTTCTTTGTGCTAGACCAAGGACACATTTTCAAAATCAAGCACAATCAACTGTTCAAAGGCCCTTTTTTAAGAGAACAACTTTAACAAAAAGGTCTAATAATCAAAATATTAATACAGGAGACAAACTGTTAATACAGTTATGCAAAATAGTTAATACTGTCTTGGCAAGGTATTTAATGCTGTTAAGCCCTCAGCAAGTGGGGTTTGTAGACCTATCAAACCCAAAGGTGCATCACTAGTTTTAACAAATAAAAATTACAATGATGCACGAGCAGATCAAGTCAATAATGCTGGGTCCCCAAAGATAACTAATTTCATAAGATTTATGTGCAGGATGCAAATCACAGCTAAATGAAAAAGGATTGTTGATAGTGATCTCAAGGCACAGGTCCGGAACATTAGCCCTCTTTCAGATATCAAAGACTTTGATGGAGGTTATGTTTAACTTTATTGGTGGTGGGCAAATGTGAGGGCAGAAATAGCTGGCAAAGGTACTATTAAAACTGATAAACTTGATTTTGAAGATGTATACGTTGTCAAAGAGTTGAAGTTCAACCTTTTTAGTATCTCACAAATGTGTGACAAAAAGAACTGTGTTCTTTTCCTGACCTCTGAATGTCTATGATCTAACTCCTAATTTAAAGTTGCCTGATGGAAAATCACATACATCATATAATTCTTAGACAGAATAACATGTACACGTTTGATATGAAAAACAAAGTTGCAAAGGCTACAACTAAGAATCAATGCATGGCATAATGAGGCATGTCATGTCAAATTTAAGAATATTTAATAAACTTGTCAAGAAAATCTTGTAAGAGATTTGCCTTTAAAAAGATTTGAGAATGACCAAACTTGTGTTATGCTGTCTTAAGGAAAGCAACACAAAGCCTCTTGCAAACCAAGGCCTACAGTCCATTAACTAAGCCAATGTTATATGCTCATATTAATTCACTTTGGTCCAACTTATGTTAAGAGTCTAATTGCATAAAAAGTACTGCTAATTAGACACGTGATGATTATAGTAGATTTCAAGGTTTTCTTTTTAAAAACCTAAGGATGAAAACAACTGAAAAAATATCGCTTAAAAACTTCATAAAAGAGATAGAAAACCTAGTAGATAAGAAAGTTAAAATAATCAAAAGTGATAACGGGACAGAATTTAAAAACAATATGATGGATGAGTTCTGTAGAGAAAAAGGTATCAAAAGAGAATATAGTGTAGCAAGGACACCTCAGCAAAATGGTGTAGCTGAAAGAAGAAAGACATCTTATTAAGGCTGCTGAGAACAATTAGCTGACCTAAGTTACCTACACAATTTGGGCAAAAGCTGTTTCAACTGCTTGCTATGAACAGAAAATGGTCTTATAGTCAAGCCTCATAACAAGAACTCCTTATGAACTCTTTAGAAGGTATTAGACCCTATAGGCGTTCATGAAACCATTTGATGTCATGTTACTATTCTCAATACCTTAGACAAGTTGGGCAAGTTTGATGGAAAAAGTGATGAAGGTTTCTTTGTTGGATATTCCTTAAGTAGCAAAGCTTTTAGGGTATACAACATTAGAACCAGAAAAGTTCAGGAAAACTTGCATGTTGGGTTCTTAGAGAATAAACCTATTGATAAGAAGGTAAATGTTCTACAAAGTGGCAGTTTTTGAACTTGATTCTCTAACCCGAAAAAAAAAAAAATCCAATGAATTATGTACCAGTGGTTGCAGGGACTTTTTCTAATGATTCTGCAGGTATACAAGGAGTTTCTGAGTCTAGCACATCTTCTCAACAAGATCAAGATTGGATTGCAATGCCAATTTGGAAGGATGCTTCATATTTTGGTGATGCTTCACCAAATATTGTTGATGATGCTACAGAAGAGTCTCATGATGGTAGCAATATTCAGAATAATGGTACTGCTGATCAACAAGTTAATACTACCAGGCAAGAAGTTAATACTGGCAGTAGAGAAGTTAGTACTGCTATCCCTGAAGTTAATACTGCTACTCCTGAAGACTTGATAGGACCAATTCCTACATCTGAAGACACACAAGTGGAGGATCAAGTAATTAAATTGGGGAACATTTCACCATTTTATACAGTTTCTTCCACTCCTCATATAAGAATTAACAAAGACACCTAATGATCATGTGATTGGTGATTGTGCATCTTCTGTTCAACCAAGAAGAATGACAACTATCTTACACAGACCTAGGATTTTCTTGGTGCCATTTATAAAGGAAAGACTCACCAGACCTTCATACATGTCTTTTTGCTTGTTTCCTCTCTCAAGAAGAACCAAAAAGAGTTTCTAAAGTTCTTAGTGATCCTGCATGGGTAGAAGTCAATTACAGGAGTAACTTCACAGTTCAAACTGCACAAAAGGAATGGGTTTCTTGTAGATTTACCTAAAGGTCATAGGGCAAATTGGTACAAAGTGGGTCTATAGAAACAAGAAAGATGAAAGGGGAATTGTCATCAGGAACAAAGCAAGACTTGTTGCCCAAGGACATACTCAAGAAGAGGGCATTGACTATGATGAAGTCTTTGCTCCAGTGGCTAGAATTGAGGCAATAAGACAATTAAATCTTATGCTCTTATATTGGTTTACAGTCTACCAAATGGATGTCAAAAGTGCTTTTCTATATGGTCAAATTGAAGAGGAGGTGTATGTATGTCAACCTCCAGGTTTTGAAGATCCTGACCATCCTGATAAAGTTTATAAAGTTGTGAAAGCACTATATGGACTTCATCAAGCACCCAGAGCTTGGTATGACACATTGGCCACTTATCTTTTGAGCAATGGATTTCAAAGAGGCAAAATTGATCAAACTTTGTTCATCAAAAGTCAAAAGGGGCACATACTGCTTGTTCAAATCTATGTAGATGACATCATTTTTGGATCTACCAAGAAGGAGCTTTGTGATGAGTTTGAGAAACTTATGAAGGATAAGTTTCAGATGAGTTCTATGGGAGAACTCACTTTCTTTTTGGGGTTGCAGGTCCAACAGAAGAAGAAAGGCATATTTATTAGTCAAGATAAATATGTCCATGAAATCCTAAAGAAGTTCAACTACACAGATGTGAAGTCTGCCTCCACTCCCACTGATTTGGAAAGGCCCTTGGTTAAAGATGCAGATGCTGATGATGTTGATGAACATCTATATAGATCCATGATTGGATCTTTGATGTATCTTACAGCATCTAGACCAGATATCATGTTTGCAGTTTGTGCATGTGCAAGGTTTCAGGTCTCCCCAAAAACTTCCCATCTCTTAGCTGTCAAAAGGATTTTTAGATACCTCAAAGGCAAACCATCTCTAGGTCTTTGGTATTCTAAGGATTCTCCATTGGAGTTAGTTGCTTATACTGATAGTGACTATGCTGGAGCTACACTTGATAGGAAGTCAACCACTGGAGGTTGTCAATTTTTGGGAAATAGGTTGATTTCTTGGCAATGCAAGAAACAAACTGTGGTTGCCACTTCTACAACTGAAGCTGAATATGTGGCTGCTGCAAGTTGCTGTGGACAAGTTCTCTGGATCCAAAACCAATTGCTTGATTATGGGTACAATTTTATGAACACTGTTATTTACATTGACAACACCAGTACTATCTGTATTATAGAAAATCCTGTTCAACACTCTAAAACAAAACACATAGAGATTAGGCATCACTTTATAAGAGATTGTAATACTAAAAAGTTGATTCAAATGGCTAAAATTGATACTCAACTTAATGTAGCTGATCTTCTTACAAAAGGTTTTGATGCTGGTAGATTTCAGTACTTGGTTTCAAGTATTGGAATGCTCAATCCCTAAAGTCTAACTCTCTTGGTTGTTTTGTAAAGTTTGTTAAAAGTTAGTACTGTTAATATTTGTCAATTAATACTGCTAGGTCTAATTAGTACTGCTAGTTATATTTAACACTGTTTGTTAAAACTGTTGCTTATAATTAGTACTGCTAGTTATATTTAACACTGTTTGTTAAAACTGTTGCTTATAATTAGTACTGCTAATTATATTTAACACTGTTTATTAAAACTGTTGCTTATAGTTGGTACTGCTAGTTATGTCTGTGTATCTTTGTTAATCTTGTGAATAACACTTAATACTGTTAAAACATGAAACATGTTTGGATTATGTTTTTCTTGGTGTTAAGCTAACTTTTTCAGGATAAACAATGAGGTGTCATATAGGTCACTCCATAGTGTATCATTTGAGGGGAGGAACCATGCTGGTTGTTCTTAAAGTGTTGGTTGTTACACCACACCACAAATGGTCATCAATTCACCATGTCTAATAAACATCAAGAATTGACTAGTCCAGAGCAAACGGCTCCTGGTAAAGACTTTTCAAATCCGTTGATAGTTGATAGTTTACTCAAAACTATATGGTCCTCAATGCACCATGTTATTACAATGAAGCATTGGCTAGTCCAGAGCAAACGGCTACTGGTAAAGACTTCTCAAATCCGTTCATAGTTGGTAGTTTACTAAAAACTATATGGTTATCATTGCACCATATTTTTCTAATGAAGCAATGGCTAGTCCAAAGCAAACGGCTATTGGTAAAGACTCCTAAAATCCGTTTATGGCTGGTAGTTTGCCAAAAACTATACTTTGTGTGAATTTGTGAGCTAAAACAAAAGAGAGAATTGGTGAGCTCAAAAACAGAAAGAGAGCTGTGTGAAAAAATAGAAAGAGTGCAAAGTGAGCCAAAAGAATTGAGAGATGAATTGTGAGTCTAAAAACAGAAAGAGAGATTGTGTGCTGTTATTCTTTTAAGTCTTACAGTTTGTACTGCTTATGGGTGGAGGAGTTAATACTGCTAGGCAATTGTTAGTACTGCTAGGCCAAACTTAATAACTGTCTAGGATGACCCGTTATACAGTTTGGGCCTAACGCTATTTTCTCCAATTAATTAATAAGCCGTATGGAGATTATTTTCCGCCAAATAACCTATGAATAGGGGTTTGACCAATTAGACTTTTGTGGATCAACTATATATCATATGCTTTATATTCACAATATCTTCAATTTCCTAAATATTGGTCGACTCATATCTTCTCTGTTTTCCTCTATTTTAATTTGCAATTAACTTTCTCTCATTCCAGTCCCTCATTCAACATACACGTCTCATATCCCACTCAATACCTCACATCGTTACTCATGGCAAGTTTGGAGTTTTGTGATAAACACAACATGGTGGCGTTTCTAGAAAAATCTACGGGTAGTGCAGGGTTTCATCAGATCATTGATTTCATCACTCAAAGTCATATTTACTATCGATTTACTAGAATCAAGGTGTGTGTCTCATTCATAAAACAATTTTGAGGACCTGCTGAGATTTTACTGATAAGATGGCAACAGCCAAGATACATTTACTATAGATGACACTCCTCCTTTCAATTCACTGAAGGTTTCTCTAAGGCGACATCTACAAGTTGTATGATCAAGATGGCATTACCTCTCTCTCCAATCTACAGAGATTTTTGCTCAATTGGCGCTCATAGGACTATGCTACTTACTGACTCAGATAAGTTCAACCTTTCAGAAGGCATTTTTCACAACCTCAATGGAGGTTTCTTTAAACAGACTATTGCTTCACAGTTTTAAGCCTAAGAAAACTGCTTTGGTGAGGCAGTTTATTAGTATAAGTATTTGCAGCGGCTGTCATTTGTTTAGCCAACAAATAGAAAGTTCAATTTTTGCTAGGCATGACTTTGACGCACAGGTGTCTAACATATCTATACCCTATAAGGTTTTTTGATTGTACCCTAGGTGTGGTACAACTTTGCCTTAGACATACAGAGACAGCAAGTTTCACAACACACAAGAGTTTATTCTTGTCCCTCTCTAACCATGAAGGTTTTTAGTAATATGAAGAGGATCACAAAAGGTTTTTCAGGACATGAGGTTGCTTTGTTTCCAAATATGTTAGATGTTCATACACCCTCAGCTTCACCTTCCAACAGTATATCTTCCCCTGAACCTACCCCATCTCAACCATCACCTATTCAACCATCTCCTCACCCATCTCCCATTTCAACCTCACCCTACAAATTCTATCTCCAACACATAACCTGGCTCAAGAAAATCATCCTCCTACACCCCATGACTCACCGCTCCATGCTGTTTCACTCACATGGAATGATGAGGTAATTTTGCAACTATCAAGAATTGATGAATTTGATTTTAACAACTTTCTGAACAGGATTGGAGTTTTTCTAAGATGCCTGATATGGCAAAGACAAAGCAAACCTACAGTTCAGCTTACACTAAACTTATTCTAAGGGTCAAGAAACTAGAGGCTCAAATAAAGGTTGGGAAAGCAAGGAGACATTCTAGGTTTGTTCTTTCAGATACTGACGTTGGTGAAGATGATTCTTCCAAACAGGGGAGGAAGTTGTCTAATGAAGAGGTTCAAGATGATGAAGGAGTTCAAGAAAAAGCTAGTACTGAAACTGAACTTTTCATACAAGAAGTGACTCCAACTGAAGTCATTCATGAAGCAAGAGGCAGTGGGAAACGCAAGTGATGAGGTTATCCTGCTGCTGGCAAGAAGAAAGATACTGCTAGTGAAGAAGTTCCACCAGTTAGTACTGCTGAAGTACACATTAGTACTGCTGGAGGAACTGTTACATACTCAAGAAGAAGTGCTAAGAAAAGAACAAGACAGGATTGATAGGAAAAGCTATCATGATTGACGAAGAGCTAAAATTAAGTCTAAAAGGAGCTTGAAACAAGAACATGAGTTATGCTGAAGCAATTAGACTTGAAGAACAGATGCACGAGGAACAAAAAGCCAAATTGCTGAGATGCAGAAATTTGCTAAATATTGTGATGAAGAAGAACGAAAAGAGCTTATTAATGAAGTAAAGTTGTGCAAAGGAATTGACCTGTGGAATGATCCTTCTGTCATTGAAGATATCAATTCTCTTAAGAGAAGCCTAATCAATTGCCCAAGCTAAAGGACACATGATCAAATATTTGAAGAACCAAGGAAATTTTAAAGACAACTGACTTTACGGGGATCTAACACATGAAATAAGGCAATTTTGAAAAGCTTTGGGATTTTAATCAAAAGTTTGTGCCTATGGATGCAGAGAAAGGAAGTAAAAAGCAAAAGTCCCCTGAAGAAGAAAGGTCTACTGAAAAGATTATGGAAGAAGAGGCTGTCACACAAGAGGAAAGGAAAGAAGTTGTCAAAGAACCAGCTGCTAAGAGGAAGAAGTCTATTCCTAGAAAAACAACAAGGAAGAGACAAAAGCTAGAAGTAGATACTGAGAAAGATCAACTTAAGAGATTTCTAGATATAGTACCAAGAGAAGAAGCTCCCATAGAGAAGGGAATCATTATCAACAAAGTTTTCCTATTGTAGAGTTGAAGACAGTTGTGTTGAAGATACTTTACATGTACTGAATCAATTTTCAGCTAGTGATGGAAGCTTAAAAAGAATTATAAGATATAGATGAAATGCTTGAAGACTAAGTACAAATGGATGTAAGAAAACTATTCAATTAGTTACAGGAAAGAATACAGTACTATCAGCACCAGAAGGTTTTGATCTTATCTTAGGGTAGATCTCATACTTTAGTTTTGAGCCTGATAAGGATGATGAGATTTGGAGAGATCAACATGAGTAAATTCTTCTAAGCGGAGATTAGGTGATTTTTGTGTGGTATTCCTTCAAATTTTGTTGATGGACAATGGATTGGCAATCCATATGTTAACGAAAAGAAGTATCCCCTAAAGCCAAGAGATTCTGTCAAAGATTTGAAGTAGAAAAATTGGAAAGTAGATCATGAAAGTTCCCAGGCTTTTGAACTCCTTAAATTCATAAGAGCTCAAGTGCAGAAATGACAAAAGTGTTTGAAAGAATCATCAGCATAATGAGAAGACTAGAAGATTTTTTATTCAGAAGAAAACTTGTTTGATTTGAAGGACAAACACACGTTTAGGGGAGGATTGTTAGGAATAAATCTACTTATTGAACTTAATAACTGCCAACAGTACAAAAGGAGTTAGTACTACTTCCAGCATAAAGTTAGAACTGCCCAAGGTAACTTAATACTGGCATGTGAAGAAAGTTTTGTACTGCTAAATGGTCAAAGCTTATGATATTGAAGATAAGAATGCGTGGAGAACATTCGGGAATTTAATTCTACAATTGTAACTGTTCCTAATCAGATAGGAGATATATTTGTCAAAGGACTCCTTGTATTTTCTATAAATATGGGGTCGCCCTAGAGTATCTGTAGTCAGAACTTAAGAGATACACTTAGAGAGAGAATTTGTAAAAGCTTCAAGGTTGTGTAACCCCAGTACTTCAAAGAGTACTCGTATTATTTATAATATTGAAGCTGTGAGTTTTGAGTTTATTCTTTGTGTGTGATCATTACTGTTTCATTCATAAATTTCTCTAGAGTATCAAAGTGTAGATTCCGCATACACTTTGGTATATTTACAAAGTCTCAATCTTTGTTATTTTGGATTCTTCCAAGGTAACAAACTCTTTATATCGTAAAGAACCGATCAAGGCATGGGATCAACACGGGTTTTTACATTCTCCCCTCCTTTAGGGAGCGTCGTCCTGGTGCTCAGCTCGACTTATCTACTCTTCCTCGCTTCGTCCTTACTTGTAAAGAGATGAGGGTACTCATTCTTAATCTGATCCTCCCGTTTCCAAGTGAATTTTGGACCTCTTTGTGAATTCCAATGAACTTTAACGATAGGTATCTGACTTTGCTTAAGTCGTTTAACTTGTTGATCAATAATTTCCACAGGCTCTTCAATCACGCACAACTTATCATCAAGTTGAATCTCATCCATCAGAATGACAATATCGCCTTTCGCTAAACATTTCTTCAGATTCAAAACATGAAAAGTACCATGAACCCCTTTCAACTCTTCAGGTAACTCCAACGTATAAGCTACTGGACCGACTCTAGCTAGAATCCTGAATGGCCTAATGTAACGGGGATTTAACTTTCCGTTCTTTCCAAAACGCACAACGCCCTTCCATGGCGATACGTTAAGCAGTACCATATCACCGACTTCAAATTCCAACGGCTTAAGTCTTCTATCCGCGTAGCTTTTCTGGTGACTATGGGCAGTCAACAAGTGGTTCTTAATCTGAACGATCTTCTCGGTCGTTTCACGAATCATTTCTGGACCGATGAGGTGGCTATCTCCAACCTCACTCCAGCATATAGGTGATCTACACTTTCGTCCGTACAAAGCCTCATATGGTGCTGCCTTAATACTCACGTGATAACTATTGTTGTATGAGAACTCAACCAAAGGCAAATGGCGATCCCAACTACCTCCGAAATCAATCACACAGGCGCGTAACATATCTTCTAGCATCTGTATAGTCCTCTCGCTTTGACCATCCCTTTGAGGGTGGTAAGCAGTACTCATATCCAAATCTGTCCCCAATGCTTTCTGAAGCGATTTCTAGAATCTAGACGTAAAATGACTATCTCAATCCGAAATGATCAAAATAGGAACACCATGTCTACATACAATTTCCTTCAAATAAAGTTACGTGAGTTTCTCCATGCTATACGTCTTCTTCGTCGGTAAGAAATGAGCTGATTTGGTCAATCGATCGACAATGACCCAAATCGTATCATACCCACTCGGCGTTCTAGGCAGTCCACTAATAAAATCCATAGTAATCCTTTCCCATTTCCAAACAAGAATCTTAGGTTGTTGCAATAATCCAGACAGTTTTTGATTCTCAGCTTTAACCTTCGCACACGTAAAACACTTGCTAACATACGTGGCAATATCCGCTTTCATATTAGGCCACCAATACAACAGCTTCAAATCTTGATACATCTTGTCCGATCCCGAATAGATAGAATACTTGGACTTATGCGACTCGTGCATAATCAAATCCATCAATCCATCGAATCGCGGTAGACAAACACGGTTTCCAAAACAACGCGTTCCATCAGGGCGAAACTTGAATATTTTCTTAATTAATCTCCCCAAATTCTCGGCTTTCACATTCTTATTTCTTTTTTTTTCCTATTGTTCCTTCTTTTTTATCTTTATATTTTTTTTTATTCTTTCTTCTTTTGTATTTGTCTTTCTTTCTTTTTGGTATTTTTTTTTTTTACAGTTAGTAACGCTGCATTAACTTCCTATTTAGAGTTCAAGGATTAGCATCAGGCAGATCGTTGTGAGAAATCATCATCAAAGCTCGAACACGTAGTGGCTTAATTCTTTCCTTGCGACTCAAGGCATCCGCCACAACATTTGTTTTTCCAGGATGATACCAAATTTCACAATCATAATCACTTAACAACTCAATCCAGCGATGTTGTATCAAGTTAAGCTCAATCTGGTTCAAAATATATTGTAGGCTCTTATGATTGGTGAAAACCACACTTGGTTTCATACAAATAATGTCTCCATAACCTAAGAGCAAAAACAATGGCTCCTAACTCTAAATCATGAGTGGTGTAATTCTCTTCATGGACCTTCAATTGTCGAGAAGCATACGCTATCACCTTTTCCCTTTGCATCAACACGGCTCCATAACCTTTAAGTGACGCATCATAATAAACCATGAAATCTTCCGTTCCTTTGGGCAATGCTAAGATTGGTGCACTACACAACTTTTGCTTCAATGTCTAAAAAGCTTCTTTTTCTTCTTGTCCCCACTCGTATTTCTTATTTTTCTGAGTCAACTTAGTCAGTGGCTTAGAAATCAAAGAAAAACCTTCAATAAATCTCCAATAGTAACAAGCCAATCTATGAAATTGCCTCACCTTTGTTGGCGTCGTTGGTGCATCCCAATTCTTAATGGATTTGATCTTGGCAGGATCAACATGAAAACCATTACGATCAATCACATGACCAAAGAATTGTACCAAATCTAGCCAAAAATCACACTTTGAAAATTTGGCATACAATCTCTCCTTCTTAAGCAACTTCAAAATAATCTTCAAATGCTTTCCGTGCTCTTCTTCGTCTTTGGAATAAACCAAAATATCATCGACGAACACAATGAAAAACTTATCAAGATATGACTTGCATACTCGGTTCATCAAGTCCATGAATACAGCAGGCGCATTAGTCAATCCAAACGACATCACTTGGAACTCAAAGTGACCATACCGAGTTCTAAATGCAGTAATTGGAATGTCCTCTTCTTTAATGCATAGCTGGTGATATCCTGATCACAGATCGATCTTAGAATACACGCTCGAACCTTGAAGTTGGTCAAATAAATCATCAATTCTCGGGAGAGGATAACTATTCTTGACAGTCAACTTGTTCAACTCGCGGTAATCTATACACATTCGAAAAGATCCATCTTTCTTTTTCACAAACAACACCGGTGCTCCCCACAGTGATGAACTCGGACGAATGAATCCTTTCTCCAACAGCTCTTGCAGTTGTACCGACAACTCTTTCATCTCAGACGGTGCCAAACGATACGGTGCACGCGCAACAGGTGCAACACTCAGTACCAAGTCAATTCAAAATTCTACTTGCCTCAGCGGTGGTAGTCCTGGTAAATCATTAGGAAACACCTCAGGAAAGTCACGAATTACAGGCACGTCTTCCAATCGTTTCTCCTTTGGTTTCTTCTCAGTCACATGTGCCAAAAACAAATGACAACCTCGTTCGATATACTTACAGGCCTTAATAGAAGATATGACCTTCAGTCGGGACACACCTTTGTCACTTTCGACCGTCAATGTCTTGTTTCCATAAGGTATACGAACAACCTTCTCATCACAAACGATAACGGCATCGTGCTTGACAAGCCAATCCATACCAATTATAACGTCGAACGTACCAAGCTCAATCAGCATCAAATCGATTCCAAAAAGATGGTTCACTAAGTTCAAAGTCAACCTTTCAAAACAGTGTTCGTACTAACTATCCTTCCATCAGCTAATTCTACCTCGTAACTAGCATTTATTTTAACCGGATCAATATCAAGCATGGAACTAAATCTAGTGTTCACAAAACTCCTATCGAACCCTGAATCAAATAAAATAGAAGCATAGCGGTTATTGAGTAAAAACATACCCGTGACCACATTCGGACCTTGCGGCTCAGCATCCTTAATCGCATAAGCTCGGCCACGAACTTCTCCAGTTTCCTCTTGCTTGACTTTCTTTGGGCATCGGTTCCTCATATGACCTTGCCCCCCACAATCATAGCAAGTCCAAATAGGCTACGAGTTCGCACCAGTGGCAACACTCTTCTCCTTGCAATACCTAGACTTGTGTCCAACCTTTCCACACTTGTGGCACTTGATCGTACATGGACCAACATGGTGAGTAAAGCAATGTTCACATACATGAAGTGACCCAGAAGACACCTTCCCTCAGTCGGAGCAGTGGTCATAGCTTGTGCATTCCCTTGCTTTTGATTATTCTGCGAAGGTTGGCGTGAGTTATCCTTTTGGTTGCTCTTACCACTACTGTTCCTACTTTGAAAGTTATCCCACTTTCGCTTCTTTCTTTCTAGAATCCTTTCATCCCTAGCTTAAGACTTTTTTTCCATCAACTTATGGGCCATACGCACAGCTTCACTCAAGTTGGCAGGTCTAAAAGAGGTAACTTCACCCTTGATGTTATCCGTCAATCCTCAGATGTAAGCATCAACCTTCACACTTTCTGGCTCAACCATTCTTGGACACATCAAAGCTAACTCGTTAAATCTTCGAGTATAAGCAACAATGTTATACCCCTTGACTCTCAGGTTCCATAACTGGTTTTCCATTCTTTGAATTTCTTTGACTGGGCAAAACTCTGCAGTCATCAATTGCTTCATTTATGTCCAAGGCATTTGGTTCACAGTCTCCAAACCCATGGTTGCAATCTTAGAATTCCACCAAGTCAGAGCACGTCCTTCCAGTATAGCAGCAGTAAACTTCACCTTTTTGCCCTCTGCACATTTACTGATTTCGAAAACACTCTCAGTTTTCTCGAACCACCTTCGTAATTTGACAGCTCATTCAATACCGCGAAAACGGTAGGATTGCACTTCATAAATCCAGCAAAAGTGCACTCATAAACAACAGGTGCGGCATCTTGACCCCTAACTGGTCTAGATCCTCTAGCATCATTTCCAGCATTCGCATGTCTCGCCTGCTCAGCAGCAATAGTGGCGTTGACATTTTCCTTGATCATTCACCGAACGGCAGCTTGAGTCAAAGGTGCAGACTTTGGAGGCATGATTCTGTCACGTCACACAGAAAACAATTTGACAAGCATTCATAACATGGTATACTCATAACATGGTACAAAGACAATCAATCAACTATGGTTGTGATTCATACAACATCAAGTAGCAATCAAAAGATAGTCATTCATTATTCATCACAGAAGAGTTAATACATAGTTGCATTATTTCATGAAATGATACAAATCGTTACAACCAATAGCACTAATTATACTAACTGAGGATTCAGTTTAGTGATTACACATTATAGATACTACTAATGAATCTAAACTACTAAGCATCACGAGGGAATTCCCGCGGCTCAGATGATGAACTCTCCCCATCTTTAACTGGAACATCGATAGCTTCATTCGGTCTTTCTTCGAACATAAATCCCTTAAGAATCATCTCCTGATAGAACTCATGAGCTTGAACTCTAGTCCAATAGAGATATCTCTTGACCCGTTTGTTCTGCATACAAAGAAGTGTGTTGCTCAATCTTGCTTCTTCCAGTTCATTCTTCAACTTCTTGCACTTAGCTTTTTCTTCAGCATTACCAAGCTTTCTAACCAGATTCTCCATTGCAGCCGCTCCTTCTTCCACGCTAGAGCGCACTTCATTACCCAAATCCAAAATTAGCTTACCATAAAACTTGTCCTTTGCTTTCCCTTTCTTCTCGACCAATGCATGCGTCATCTCGCGACCACACAGTCGTCTCGAAATAGAACCAATCCGACCAAAAAAGAGTCAATGTCCCGTCTCATGAAGCCAGGCAGTAAACTATGACCATCCTCTTGAGTAATAGTGGCAGTATACGACTCACCTACCTCATAGACACTAGCAGGAACAGTTTCATCCTCGGGCTCAACCGTGTCCTCAATCTCAATCACATCTTCAGACTCAGAGTCAGAAGCAGGTGGCAGAGGATTAAGAGAATCCGTCTCTTCATAAGGAAACGTCAACTCTGACTCATTATCATATTATTTGATGTCTATATCCATATCTTTTGCTTCTTAAGGTTCTTCTTCTTCCTTAAATTCTTCCTCTTCCGGGTCCTCGTCTTTATCCACTAAGACAGGCTCGGGAATAACAGAACATCATCATGTTGATTTGGCTCAACAACGGGTACATCATCCACATGATCGGGAGGAATTACGTTTGCCATGATAATCTATAAATATCATATAATACTTATTCAATAGCAATTCTTATCCGAACGCTATTATCAAAATAACAGTTCGCATAAATGCGCAACAAACAAAAATCACAATTCGTGACATTCTCGCTCAGTATATATCTCCAATATACTTCAAACATATAATAATAATAATTATTATATAATCACATAACATTCTATGCATACAACACATGCATAAATGTACCCATACATAACCATTTATGCATACAACACATGCATAAGTATACCAATACATAACAATTTATGCTTACAACACATGCATAAATAAACCAACACATAATAATTTATGCATACAACACATGCATAATTATACCTTTTCTTTCCATATGTAACCAATGGCAGTAAAAGCGTTATAGTCTAGGTTTTTCAAAAAGACTCGACCTAGTTCTCCTTAAACTTAGGCTTTTGATTAACACTCTGGTAACGGAAACTATTATAATCCAAGTTTTGAAAACAACGTAGTTCTCTATAACCAAGGCTCTGATACCACTCTGTAACACCCCTAACTTTGGATTGCACAACAGAAATAGCAATTGGGTGTTACTAAATAGCACAAAACACCAAGATAATAGAAAACGAGCAAAAAGAGACGTTTCACAAACATGTGTTCCATTATTAAATCAGAGAAAAGTGTGTCTTGGTCCCACATGAATCGTAACCACCAACATTACAACATTTGAAAGACAATTGTTTCAAATAAAATACATTGTTTTAAAAGACATTAAGTCATTGTTTTTGAAAGACAGGGAACACACAAGTAGTCTTGGTTACCTGGGATAAAACATGTTTAAAGCGTCAACAAAATTGTTGAGTGAAATTCATAGTGTTTAAAATAATCAATGAGTAATAATCTTTGAACACATAATTAGTTCTCGGGAAAAACATTACAACGAATACAATGTATAACAATCTCTTTTCTTTCGCGCATTAAGCTCATGACACCGAACGTTAACAAACATATATCTTTTCATATGTCAATTTGCCCCAGAACAAGGTATTATTTCCACATACCTACTACTTCTAACCACAAAACGTCCGTTTGACAGGGTGTTCACAAGAATTCATACCCCGGACGGGGTTGTCAAACCCAATAGATCTATTTAATGCTTTAGCGTTCACCTCGCAAGGCAATTAACGGTTCATGAAATAAGGGACTTCGACAATAGCTACTTATGCGGAAACATTCTCATAATCGGGTCCAGCATACCATAAAATCATATGTGTTTGATTTTATAAAACAAACATGTATCCCCCTCACGGGTTAAAACATTTAAAGCATTTAAAAGCGAGGCTATGAACTCACCTTAAAAAAAGAATCCAAATCAATCAAATCAACAAGCGCAATTCACTTCACGTCTTAACCGCGACCTATATAATACATATATAGCGGTACGTGACTAAAAGTATAATAACTCATATAATGCATACTTGCATATATATTTATATAACTATTACGTATATACAATCATATACTACAATCTCCAAGTGCGACACAAAACACTTTACTTCGACGCACCCACAAATGTACATCAATTACAATTGCGTTACGCTTCGTTTAACATAAAGTTTCTATTTTTAGAAAGTTGCCGAAAGTAAGGATAATATAATCCGAACTTCATACTTCATCACGATTTAACTAACATTACGAGCCCTTTGCTCATTATAACCCATACTCAAAAGTATACGCAAGTTTGACTTTCAAAAGTCAAACTTCGTAGTTGACTTTTTACACCAAAAATAACCAAACTTCATTCTGCCGTAAAATCTTCGTTTTTAAGAGTTACAAGACCCACCTTATATCAAAACGAACCTTAGAATATCCTTTATCATTCTTAATGGCCTAAAATAAATTTCAAAAATTTATCGACACGCTACAACGCGGTCAAACTTTCTGGTCAAACTTGGTTAACTCAAAACCCATTAAAATCACATTTTTGACATAAACCAACTATCAAAACATGTTTAACTAGCCTATGTATTTATATCAAAACCATTAAACTTTGGTCAATAACCAAATACGCTTTCAATAATTTCTCGCACTTGAACATCTAGCAATAACCATATAGTACGCAATATAATCAAATTAATCAACACAAAAACATACATAGAAGCTCACAATGCTATAACAAAAATCAATTTTGTTTTCCCCTTGGTGTTTGAAATCGGACGCAAGCACAAACACAACAAACCAAAGCTTTTTCAATCAAACCAATTGCTCAAAACACTAATCTAGCAATTATAAACACCCCCTTATACTCAAAATCTTTAAGAACAAACCAAAAATCTAACTTCTTCAAAACTTAATGCATGTAAGATTTTATTATTGGGATATGTAGGCCTCGATACAAGGATTAATATTTTGTAAACTGATTATTTTGCATGTCGGAAAATTGACAGGAAATGGGTGTTGTTTGGGTGGCCGGTCGTGAACTAGGAGAGAAATGGAGGAGAGAACAATTTTGCTAAAAGAAAAAATGGAAGTATTGGTGCCTTTATATAGAAATCAAGTTTAGCCATTTAACACCTTTAACCCCTCTATCCTTATTAGTCCTTCAAAATTAGTACAAAGGTGTTTCTTTTATTTTAAAATCGGCCAAAAACTCGAGTCACACCACGTTAGTAAATATTTTTATTCTATCCCACTAAATTACTTTAAAACATTTAATTAAACATTAAATCACGTAAAACACGACCTTTAAACAATGTTTTTACAAAAACTCAGGAAAAAAACCATAAAACACAAAAATAAGATAACCACCCTCTCGGAGCGACAATATAAAATTTTCAAACTTTCACGGACGCTTAAAATAAATAATAGCTCAATCACGGCTTGAAATTACCCAATAAATGGAAATTCTCACCAAACCTCATATAGCATAAACGACTAAAATCAATTACATAGAAAAATAATCATCATAGCTCGGGATAAACGTTGACATGAAACTCGGGTTGTTACAACGTCAGCCTACAACATTACGGCGTAACCATACGCAAGGTTTACACTGTAACAATGTTATTATAGAAGGCTGACTCATCTGAGTCAGCATTACAACGTAACATGTCCTATTGATTACGCCGTAACATATTTAACCTTGTAATATGGAAAGACAACGTCAAAACTTTAAGGCGTAACACCTCATATGGTTACGTCGTAAAGTATTCGAAACCTATAAATAAAGGCCTCATTTAGACACTTCAACATCAACCAACATACAACAGCTCTAAGGGGCGATCAAGGCTTCCATAACTCAAAGAATTCGACCAGAATTCCAAGGGAGATCACATTATTCTTACTTTTGTATTTAATCGTTCATAAACCACTTCTGTAAGGATTATGAGTTTTTAGTCTATGATTATCTTTATTAATTTTTGCTGTGTTGTTGCCATGAGTGGCTAAGCACTTCAAGTGTTAGCCTAGACATGAATTTACTATTGTTATAATGTTTGTTTCCTGTTAGATTGTGGTTTCATTGGATATCCTTTGACTGTTGTGTACCCCTGGGTTTTGCTAGTATTGCGGGTGGTTTAAATCATGTTAATCCTGTTATTAGACTACCAATTGAAAATAGGATTAGCCTGGTACTAGGGTAGCTTTGGAACCCTATCCTTAGTGTAGGAACTAACCTAATTACCGCCTCTATTATCTAATATACTTAAAAAGTACAAGAACTCTTTCAGAGAGGGTTAATAATATGTATAGGTTATTAGACTAGTTCTTGGGATAATTGGGATTAGTCGCTATGACCTGGTTGTCCTACCTTCATGATTTTCGAGGGATTCAAGATCGCAGAAATTATAAGACAGACTAAATATGCCTATTTCGTTCTGTCGACTTTAGAAACCATTGATGAAACCATAGTGTAACATTGCACAGGAAAATGTAGTTATAACGTTAGTAATGAAATGGCTAGGCTAGCATGCCTTTCACCCTGATTACTTCTATTACTTTTAAATCTTGTAATTTATTTTCCTGTTATTTTTAAAATCAATCTCAAACCATTTTTCAAAACGTGATAATACAAATTAAAATTAATTAACACTTAGCTCTTAGGATGACCTCGAATTTACCATTTTTGTACTACTCACGATCGGGTTCTCAACCCGTTAGTGCATTAGTCACGTGAATCGAGTTTTATAAATTTAAAACTTGAACATAAAATACTTTAAAGTAAAATACGCATCAAGTTTTTGGCGCCGTTGTCGGGGAGTTAAAAATTAGTAATAATTTGATAATTTGTATTTATTTATTTTTTTCTAACTTTTGTCTAATTTTTAGGAAACATCATGGAAAGGATCAACATCAATGATCTCACCATAGAGCAATATCTCAGGCTTACACAAGAAAATCAGGCATCTAGCATGGTTAAGAAGGTTGATGACATGACCATTGCCGAATATATGAAATACGAGGAGAGGATGAAAAGGAAATACAGTAGGAATTCTAGATCCTACTTTCCAACCTATTATGGCAATTGCACATCCAGCCATAACACAACCATGTAATTTTCTCATAACGCTTACTTTAATCCTATCCAACTAAACACTGAGTTTAATTATGATTCTGAGGATATAGAGCTTGATGAAGAAGTTAGGTACACAACTGATGAGGAATCAGTAATGAGTGAGCAAGAAGTAATTGACCCCGCTCATGCTGCAAATACTCAGTATTTTGAAGAAGAGTTGAGTTCTAAAGAAGACCTTGATGAGTGGTTGAAAGCAGAGATGGAAAATCACATGAGTAATCAGAAAGAGAAAAATGAGGAAGATGCACTAATTGCTATTATAAAATCTATTAGGGAGGAGTGTAGGGTTGTTCATAAAAATAAGCAGATGAGTGCTTCAGAAGCTGATAAGGAAGAATCTTTTGAGGCCATGGAGACACAATTAAAAATGACAACTTTACAAGTACTTTGCCATGCCAACCACCACTTGAGGAGCTAAGCCCAGGAAGTTTCCTTCTTCCCTTCATAATTGGTAGTTATAACTCTTATGCTATGGCTAATATTGATGCTAGTAATAATGTCATGCCTAGGAGCATATATGAATACCTGGAACCAGCTAATCTTAGGGGGGTCACTATGTTAGTCGAAATGGCTAATATGACACAACAAGAACCATTCGGAATTGTGAAAAATGTCTTGGTTAAAATTGATAAGTTTGAGTTCCCATGTGATTTTGTTGTTACTAATATGCTTGAAAATCTTGGAGAAATGATTATCTTAGAAAGACCATTCCTAGAAACCATTCATGCCCAGATAGATGTATTCTAGGAAGAAATTTTATTAGGGATTGACGAAGATAGAATTAAATTTGATGTAAATGAAAATTCTCGTCAATCTAACATTATGATCGAAAAAGTTTACATGGCAAATAATAGTCAGGAGGAAGAATCCTTTAATCCCTTTGAAATATGACAAAATCTATTTTCATACGAATCCCCTGCATGTTTGCAATTTGAACATGATACTAGAAATTAAGATACTATTGATCCACAGAATGAAGTAACTGGACAAACTAACCCTCTACAGGATAAAAAGGGGTTGACAAAAAGATGGCATGTATGTACACCTGTTTAGTTTTTTTACGATGACGGAAGTGGTAAAGATTGTGGAATGTGGCCTACATGCGACCCTAACTCAAGTTTCTGCTATGGTTATGAATAGGTTTTCGAAAAAAGCAAACAGAGAATGCTCAGACAATGGGTATGTTTTCGTGATCATAAGAGGCATACAGTGAAAGGGAGTTGTATAGGATTTGCGGACTTTCTTCAAGTTTGTTATGGAAATCAGAGAATTGATGATCTAACTCGTGAGCTGAGATATTATGAATGGGTTTCTCAAAACTATAAGTTTGATAATAACAGGACCCCGTCAACAACAACAGTGTCCTATAAATACCTATATAATACCAACTATCCGACACCTATCACGCTTAACGAATGGGACACAAGGTACCATACTACCTATACAGGGAGTAATTCTAATCAAAACATACCTAATGATGACCCAACATCGTTTTCACTAGAACACCCGAAGTTAGGAGAAAAAGCTAGTATAAGTGAATCTCCAAAGTTATGACCCATTAGACCACGCCCTTGTGATTACTCATTTGATGAATGGCTAAAAGTAAAAATAGGGCATACCAACATAAACAACTCTGATCGAGAAATTATGTTCAGTGAATGGATTCTAGACAGTTTTGATGTTGAGGAAGAATATGCTAAGGAAATTGGTAATCCATACTCATGACGATTTGACGAGTACAAACAAGTGTTTGACAATGAGGTTGAACCGTTGTCAAATGATACATTTTAAGAGTTGGAAAAAAGGGTATGTCCTGGATGATGTTTGGGAGAAATGTGAGCAATACCATAGAAAAACTATCGATTCTTGGCACGATGAAGGATTCGAAGAAGATGAGCTATGAAGAAATGGAGATGAAAAGACAGATTATGAACCACCTTTTGTGAACATTAAAACTTTTGAAGTTAAAAAGTATTCTTCGAGACTGACTCGACCCGTAATTTTATGGTAACATTGCTGATATAGCAGCAGTTACGACATACATTTATGGTTACGCCCTAACCCCTTTAATTACGGCGTAAACATTCTAATGGTTACGCCGTAACATAGTAAACCAAAAATTTTATTTATCACATGATTACGGCGTAACCACCAGGGTTATGCCGTAACCTCTTTCTGAAAAACCTTAAAATAAGTTTTAAAACATCGCTATACCTTGTATAATTAAATGAACTTTGTGGGTATGTTCTATGGAAACCCTCACGAGACTTCACTCATCCACTTGGGCCACCAAGTGGTTTAAAAGGCTTGTTTCATATGCTAAATGCAACCGTGATTCCTACGAAAGTGAGCTAGGTTTGTATTTCTTGTATATCTCTCTCCGTTGGCTTATTACATCTCATATGTTCAAAAGCAAAGCTCAGGGGAGTTTCTTGTTCTAATTCTACTCTTTCCTATTTATTTCATTTCCTTAATGTACAAAAGGGACATTGTACAAAACAAGTAGGGGGATGGAAGTAGAATTATCACTTGACTTAAGTTTTGCCTTTGATTTTCTAGTTTTCTTTGAAAAATGGTGCCAATTAATTTTTTTTAACATGTTTTTCTTAACTAAACTAGAATTAATCTTTTCTGAATGCACACTACCCTTTATTATTACTTGGTGAGGATTAAGCCTGATGATCCGTTTTCATCTTATTATACAAAAATCCACCAAAATATTGAGTGTGCCGGTAGTATTGTAGACTTTAGAACTTGGCCTGTACATCATTTCGAGACCTAATTGATTAGCAAGAATAGATGGTTCGAGAAGGCAACATTTAAGAATTCACCCAAATATCCCATATGTGTATATATGTGTGTGTTTATCGACTTATCAACCTCCCGTGTTAAAACCCTTTTGTTGCACTCATTATTAGTGCAAGATACTCCTAGATCACCCTTGTTGAGCTAATTTGTGTTTCACCTTATGTTATATGTTTTGTTACACAATTTTGCCTTAGCCAACACTATAGTCTATATTTATCTTTGTGTTGAAATTTCTGGCTACCTAAGTCTATGGTTCAGGGAAATGGGTTCGAAGATTGACACTTTCATTGATGACATATTGTTTTGATCATGAAAGACCTCCCGATATTATCACTTTTAATATTGTTTATCTCAAGTGGGGGATATGTTATATGTAATATACAGGAGTATTGTAAAAAAAGGTGGTGCAACTATAAGCCACCTAGTATTATAACTCCTGATGTTGGTTACGTGTTATAAAACCAACTAAGTATAAAGATGGTGCAACTAGAAGCCACCTAGTGATTTTGGATGGTGCAACTATAAGCCATCCGATGTTTATGAAGAATGGGTTAGCATGCTCCGCAAGATCTCATTATTAGCTAACCCATTATGACGATATGATCAAGTTTTCGTACTTGAAGACTTGAACTATGGATGGATAGTAGCCGGTTATGGATACCTTAGATTATATATGACTATTTGTTTTGTGTTTTTATCTTAACACCAATTAAATGTGTATCCCATGTCTATCCTAACCCTTTATATCACCTAATAAACCTGTGTTGTGTCACCCATGTTGCCTTTAAAAATTGTTTAGACCCTAACTCTAAATGGTGCAGGTTTGTGTACTTTCCAAGCCTATGATAGAATACATGCTATGACTGTGCAGTTGAGCGATCACCCCAAAAATAAACACTTAGACTAGTTGAGAGTTGAGTGAATTTTGATCCCCTTTTCGTGAGGTTTTCGGCTTAGATGTTTCTAGCATAAGTCTTTTATGGATTCATTTCTTTGAGTTAAATTAGAGAAATCTTTTTATAAATTGTTCTAACAGGTCTACTTGAGGGCAAGCAGAAGTCAAGTGAGGGGGATATTTGATAACATCAAATATTTGATACTTTTTAGTGTCAGTTTCATTACGAAAATACTTGCAATTGTGTTATAAATACTTAAATTCGATACATTTATGGTTATTTCGTTGGTTTCAGGTAAAATGCAAGTATGTGACAAGAAAAACAAGAAAAGGACAAAAAATGAAGATAACACAGATTCTTACGAGACATTACGGTGTAACCTCTACGATAGTGTTACGCCGTAACCTAATTCAAGCAAGACACGTCAACCTACAACATTATGGCATAACCATACGCAAGGTTTACGCCGTAACAATGTTATTATGGAAGGCTGACTCATTCGAGTCAGCATTACGGCGTAACATGTCCTATTGATTACGTCCTAACATATTTAAGCTTGTAATATGGAAAGACCGTGTCAGCACTTTACGATGTAACACCTCATATGGTTACACCGTAAAGTATTCGAAACCTATAAATAGAGGCCTCATTCAGACACTTCGACATCAACCAACACACATCAGTTCTAAGGGACAATCAAGGCTTCCATAACTTAAAGAATTCCACTAGAAGTCCAAGGGTGATCACATTATTCTTACTTTTGTATTTAATCGTTCATAAACTACTTCTATAAGGATTATGAGTTTTCAATATATGATTATCTTTATTAATTCTTGTTGTGTTGTTTCCATGAGCGGCGAAGCACTTCAAGTGCTGGACTAGACATGAATTTACTATTGTTATAATGTTTGTTTCCTATTAGATTATGGTTTCATTGGATATCCTTTGACTGTTGTGTACCCTTGGGTTTTGGTAGTATTGCGGGTGGTTTAGATCATGTTAATCCTGTTATTAGACTACCATTTGAACATGGGATTAGCCGGGTACTAGGGTAGGTTTGGAACCCTATCCTTAGTGTAGGAACTAACCCAGTTATTGCCTCTATCACCTAATATACTTAAAAAGCACAGAAAATCTTTTAGAAAGGGTTAATAATCTGTATAGGTCATTAGACTAGTTCTTGGGATAGTTGGGATTAATCACTATGACCTGGTTGCCCTACCTTCGTAATTTTCGAGGGATTCAGGATCGCAGGAATTATATGACAGACTAAATATGCCTATTCTGGTATGTCGACTTTAGAAACCACTGATGAAACTATAGTGTAACATTGCATAGGAGAACGTAGTTATAATGGTAGTAATGAAATGGCTAGGTGGTATGTGCTTAATTACAAATATCTTTTACCTATAAAACGAGCCTAAATGACCAAAAACGGACATAAAATGCCAAATATATATGTGTGTTTTGCTTTGTATACTGTGTAGGTAACTGATATTCAATAAAGGACAAAAAACGAAGCCAAAACCGACAAAACCGAGCACGAGAATGGATAAAACGTGAAAAGTCAAAGTCAAAGTCAAAACCAAAGTCAAAAAGTCAAAAAGTCAAAGACGAAGCCAAAAATAAAGAAATCTTAAATGGACCAACCCGTACCCATTAAATGGGTCGGGTCAGCCCATTAAGACTTTATCTATAAATCTTATATGTTAAAAAGCCCAAATCCATTTCCTAAATCCAAACCGGCCCAAACAATAAGCCCATTATCCCTTTAATACTCATAACACCATTAGTCCTTTATCCTTTGCACGTATAGTCTGAGGGACTAACATCAGCTAGACCTTGGGGGACATCAAGTTAGCCCCTTCATTCTTGAAAACTAAACCCCTAATACTTTTTCCCCTAACCCTGTTAAAAAAACAAACCATAACCGCCAACCCTTCACTATCTGCTTTCCCCTCAAATGTGCACCACGACAAACCATCTACTTACACCTCTAACCCCACAAACAAAACCCACATACAAAATCTAACATGTTGCCGCAATTCCTCATCTCCCATTCGTTGATGAACAAGGACAACAAATCAATGCCTCAGATTACCTTGCTTGGAGCCAAAGAATTTTGAAGGGCTTGGATGAGACTTTGAGACTCCTCACAGAAGTAACACAACAAGCACATGTGCCTGCTTGAATTCAGCTATATATAGAAGCTTAATTTTCACTTTGAAAGGGATGTAACTAAGGAGTAGTGTAAAATTTAATTTCAACTTATTTTTTTTGTATTTACTTTTCAAAGCAATGTAACTTTTAACTTTTTAATGAAATTCAAGCTTTTTTTAAAATTCTGCAAAATTCTATCCTTACTAATACTTTATAGCTTAAAGTAAATTTTTCAAAGTGAATTTAATAAGTGTTCTGTTATATAAGATGCTTATAAATCTGTTTTAAGACACTTGTTACTGTCTTATCAAAATCACTCAAAATTACCTCAGCTTACTTGTTGGATGATAAGCCAGAAAAGGAAGGGCTTATGGACTTACCAGCTTATCATAAGATAAGCTAGAGCTTTTGTAGAAAAGCTCTTTTGAGCATTGTTTATCCTTGTTTAAGCAAAGGCATTTGTAAGTTCTCATTTTCAAGTTTTTAAGCTTATTTACTGTTGGCTTATTGTAGTGCTTATTTACTGCTTATTATTGCTTATTTGTGCTTACTATTGTTGTTTATTGCTTATTTATGCTTTCTTGAAGTTTAAATCTTATTTGTTCATGTTTTAAGTTAAAACTGTTAGTTTTGGCACTTAATACTATTTATCTTGTTTGCTTATTTTAAGTGCTTAATTCTGAGTTTAGATTGCTTAAAATTACTTAATATTGATTGTTGGTTATCTGTTTTTAAAGATGTTGGCTTATTTGAGTTTAAATTAGCTTTAAAATAAATTTGAGAAACTTAAAGGGGTGTTTGGGTTAAAAGGTAAAATGGGTCAAAATGAGTCTTAAAATTGTTTGGGTTACTTTGCCAACTTTAACAAGCCCTTTTAAGTTGTTTCAAGCTGTTTTTAAAAGTTTTTAAAGTCTTAAAATAAGTTTTAAGATATTTTCTACAAGTTGTTTAAAACTGTGGTCTCAAAATTCTTTCAAACTGTTTAAATCTGATCTTGGCTAAAAAGTTGTTTTAAGGTTTGATTTATGCTTGATTTTGTGTTACAATGCAGTAGGAAAGAGTTGTTAGGCTGCACTTTAGTCTTGTGGTAAAGTTACTCAAATCTGTCAAGTCTTGTTTAGTTTTAAAGTCTTAAAAAGTCCATCTTTCATTCTTAAATTTAGATAAGTTAAAGTAGGATGTAGAACTTGAGATTGAAAACATAAGTAGTTTGTAGTCCTAATTCCATCTGTTTTAGCTTATTTTTCATTTCCAATTGCTTTTTAGCTTTTAAATGTTAGTTTGAAAGTAGCTCTTAGTCCTTGTAAACTGTTTTTATGTCATCTGATTTTTAATGCTTTTTAAGTGCCTTTTTGCTTATTTTATTTGCTTATTTTTGTTCATTAGTGCTTATTAGGTCTAGGGCTTCATTTGAGTTTAGCTTATTTGCTTTTATGAGTGCTTATTTGGTCTAAACAAGCCAAACAGTTTAGCCTATATATCCCTTAGTTAAAAAAAGCCATTCTGTCATAATTAGCTTATTTCTAGCTTATTTATAGTTTTTACAAAAAGTTCTTTTTTTAAAGTTTGTCATTTTTGCTTATTTAATAAGTTTTTAAAAAGAAAACTAAAAAAATATGTCACAGCGGTCGAACCTGTGACCTCCTCCTTTAACACACCAACATATTTAACACACACCACAACACCAACTGCCCTTGGGTCTTTTCCGTTTATAGTTTGTGTTATTTAATATTTATAGTCTTTAACTAGTTTATGCTTATTCGGGCTTAATAGCTTATTTTCTGCTTATTTATTCATCATTTCCAAGTTTTTATTTTTCTTAGATTCTCCTTAGTTAGGAGTACTTTTCCTGAATTTTTCAGAATTTTCCAAATTAATTTAGTATTTTTAGTTAATTTTTTTAGATTAAATCAGTTTTAAATTCATAATAAATAAATAAAAATCCAAAAAATATAATTCTTTTTTTAATATTCTTTTATCACTTAGGACATTAAAAAATTAAATTTGCATTTTTAGAGTTAAAATTTGATAGATTAGGTTTTAGGTCATGTTTTTACGTTTTCGTTTACGTTTTTAAATTCGTTATTGATTGCGTTTTTAGTTTAGCTTGCCCTTTACTTGTTTTTCCTGTAGAAATAGAAAAGCAAACCAAATATTTGAATCATTCAAATCACGTGATCACGAACATTAATCACGATTCTCAATTCACGCTTCGCCGAGGAAATGACCCGGGAAGGTTTTTTGGGATTTTACTTTGGATAAAAGTAAATATTTTCTTAAAAGCCTCTTGGAATACTTATACTCTCCTTTTATTTGATATTTAGTTATATATACTAAAGAAATCGAATCAATTTTTGGCGCCGTTGCAGGGGAGGTGTGTTACGATTATCGTGTTTCGTTAAAAGATTAGTGTTTGAAGACCCTTCCTCGTGAAGTTATCGCTTTCATTTGTGAATATTTTCAAGTAATCAAAAATACCAAAAAAATTGAAAAATAACAAAATCAACCGTTGTGTCACTTGTGATTTCGGTTCACCTTTAGATTACAAACTATTAGAGAGGTATAAGGAGGGTCGATCCTACGAACTTTGACCCGAAAGGAGAAGTTTTTTAATACGCTTCGCGCTGACCAGCTCCTCCGCTTCTTTGTGCGTTTTTCTAGAGAGCTACCGTGCACCTTTGATTTATCGGTCCCAAAAATATTTTCTCTTGTTTAAAATACATATAAAAAACCCTAAAATATTCTTCTTAATCACAAATTGTTTAATTCTAATGTCGTCATACCTCCATTGTGAGTGT
>BQNB010013244.1:29930-74169 GCA_026074375.1 Tanacetum coccineum | reverse complement strand
CAACTATTCTCTCTCTCTAACTTTCTCTCTCTAGATCTCTTTAGATCTATACATGTTTGTGTGATTTCGGGAACCTACATAATGTGTAGTGACTGGTTTTGACAAATCGTTATTGACATCAACTTGGGAGGAAAACCATGGCTTTGAAACTCTAGGTCGTTCAGACTTAAACGCAGTCGGTTGTCTAATAACTGATTGGTTTCTATGTTGTTGTAAAAGCGGTTTCCCTAAGATTGATGATTTTACAAACTTAGTATTCACACTATTTCCTGTTAATTTTCTTAACTCAATTTTTAATCCTGCAATTGCAAATCCTTTTTCCTGAAGTTGATCTTTAAACTCAGCATTTTGAGCAATCAAAGAAGTTGCGTGTTCAATAGTCTTAGCTCTTGTTGTCTTGATAGAATCAAATAGTTATTTGTAATGCCTTTTCAAAGTCTCATTTTCTTTAAGTAATTTAGCCATTTTATGTCCCAATTCGCTGTTTATTGTTTCAATTACATCTATGTCATGTTTAATCTTGGCTTCATTACTTTTTACTTTTGAAAATTGACCATGTTGCCCTTCTTTTAAAACTTGATTTTGATATTTAAGTTCAAGATTAACACAATGTGCTTCCATTCTTGAAAAATCTTTTTGAAATTGGGCAACAGTCTTTTTGAGACAAATATTTTCAGACTTTAGAGATTGATTTGAAAGTTAAGTTGTTTGGTTATCAGTTAATTTAGCAATCAAAAAAACTTGTAAACTATGATTTAAACTAACAATTAAACTAAATACGCATAAAACAACAATAATAAGCAGAATTAAGCTAATCTAAATAGTAATAAGCAGACCATAAGTAGTGAAAAGCTAAATTGCAAATTTAAGCTATAAAATGAGATTTAAGAACTTACAACAGCCTTTGCTCAAACAAGACTTTTATAATTGCTCCAAGAGCTTATCTACTAGCTCCAGCTTATCTAGGATAAGCTGGTGGGGTCCTGGAAGCCCATCCAAGTCTGGCTTCCCTTCCAAAAATAAGCTGAGGTACATTTGGGGTGGATTTTGAGTAACAATAAGCTCAGTTAAGCTTTGAGAGCTTAACTGAGTAATTAGCTACCTTATTTAGTTATTATGACAGCTTATTGAGCTTATTTGAGTATCAAAGAGCTTAATTAAACCATAATGCATTTAAGTAAAAACATGAATTGACAATTGAACAATATTAAAACTAAACTTTATTGATTACTTTAAACTGAATACAAGCTTATGAAAAGAAAGTTACATTAATTGGAAATTCAATAAGCTAAAACGACTAATAAGCTAAAAATACACTAAATTATACTTTTCTACCCCTAGATGCTTTAACTGTGTGTGAGAGGCTCCTTTTATAGGCAAGGAGTGAAGCTTCTAGGCTCTTTGGACGCTCCCCCAACTTCTAATCCTGGCCCTTAATCCTTGATTGCCCTTCATGCATCTAATCTTGACCGTTCGATGACTTCCACGCATGATTAGCCAATGATTGGCCTTGGGATTGCCAGCGTGGCTCCCAAAAGCGTCATTGCATGCGTCATCGTCCTTCTAGAAAGGTTAATTTCATTTAAATGGGGTAATTAGGGTGCTGGGTAAATTTGGGGACGATGGGTGAATAGTAAAACGGCCATTCCCGCCCTTTTCTTTTCTTATTCGTTTGATTTGACCGAGTTTAATAAGGCTTTGACTTTGGGCTCTATAAAAGGGTTTGGGCTTTTGGTTTATTTATTTGGGCCAGGGTAAGGGTTATAAGGTTTCGTGAAAGTGTTAAATAACACTTTAACGGTTGTTAAGTGTTAGTTTAACAATCTTTTGGTTTGTAGTGCAAAAATCAACGACAGTTAGTCCTTTTGATGTTTTAAAGACTAACGGTGTTATTTATTTTGACGGTTTTGGGAATTTTAAGGTTTACAGGCTTGTCTTGGATTTTTCCTTGATAAATGCACACCTTTGGCCTCGGCTTTTCACGCTCTTTCATTCTCGTGTTCGTTTTTGTCCCATTTTAGCCTTCTTCATGTGATATTTGAAATATCCGCACCTACACATCACAAAAGACAAAATAGATAATACACAAGCATAATTTGCATTATTTCATCTTTTTAGGGTCATTTTTTTATATAAAATGGATATGTGATTTCTCACATATCAGCAGGCAAAGGACATGTGTCATGACATTGTTCAGCATTCTGATCAACCTCTCCTTCATTATTGAATTCAGGTTGCTCAGTATGCTATTGTCCTGTAGCAAAGACATTGATTTCAGCAGTCGGTTGTACCTCAACCATTGGCTCTTCATCATATATGGGTCTGATATCTGCATCATCAGCATGTGCATCATTCCCTGATCTGCTGCTTGTATCATGCTCTTTTGATTCTGTCCCACTGCTTTCTTTGTCAACCAAACTATCATCCAATGCTTTACACGTATCAACCTTTCCCTCTATTGTCTGCAACTGTCTTTCATTCACCCTGGTGTCATACTCTCTTTTATGCAGTGCTCTTTCATCAATCGACTTCTTAACAGATTTCATGTGTTGCATCGGTGTATCACGGAATTCTGGAATCTCGAGTTGAGTGTATTGTAGAAAGTAGTTGCGTGTCATTACAACATATTCATCATCTAAATAAATCCGGGACTTGATAAACATCTGAAACTGTGTCTCGAGTACTTTAAAAGCAGCCATGGATCCAATCTCTTGAAATTCTTCTTTGTCAAGTTGCTTTTCTAGTTGATCCATGTTTAGGAACATTGTGTCTGTAAAAGTCTCAACATCTTGACCAAAGAGTGTCGCAAATGCACGTTTGAATCCAGACTCGGTTTGAGTTCCTTTTAAGTCGTTATTTGAAAGAAGCTTGAGGTGTGAATGAAGTTGTCGAAAAGATACCATGCAACTCTTTTTTGCTTTGTCTTGAATTTGTTGCATTTGTTGTTCTTCCGAATTCGAACACGAAGATAAAATATATTTCGTTTCCATTTTACCGTGAATTGTAAAGTGAAAATGATTTTGTAGGATCTTAAGCAGGTAAAGTGATTGTTGTTGTGGATTAAAATCAATTAACGTTCACGGGATTTTATAAATCTATGATTTAAACCGAGAAAAGAAATGGAATCTTTAGCGGGATTTTACAAAATCAAGAAGAAACCGTGTGTAACATTTCTGATTTTCACGTATTGTACGACTCGTTAAAGTCAACAATTTATATTAATCCGATACGCGTTTACTTTTAACTTTAACGTTTAAGCTAAATCGCGTAGACTAAAAAGAATCATTTAGCGTGAGTGATCACCAAATAAATTAGGGTTTATGTCAAGTAAGTGTCTAGTAATTATTTGAGCAATAATTATCCGCTTTGCTATGTTTTATTTTTTATTGGTCACGTAAATGACTTATGTTTCGCAATAAAATAAACTTAGACGCCCACGTAGAAATACTAGAAACTTACCTAGACTTAAACCGGTACACATTTAAAATATCTAAGCACAAGATTTAATCAAAATCTTGTGCTAGTGTCTCAAAACCCACGAATGTGGCCAAGAGAGTCAAACAAATCGTCCTAAGTGATTCTCAATGATCACAAAGTCTTTAAAATCTACTAGAAAGTCTTAAGAAAAGCATGTACATTCCTTAACTCATTAAAGCTAGTCACATCTTGTCTTTATAAGATATTTGCAAATATCTAGCCACTTGGTTCATTTATTTGTGTTGTGTGTGTCATGATTGTTGACTAGGAAGAACCCACGACATGCAAACTTGTATATCTAGCCAAATATTGAACAACACTTAACTAATTAAGGTTCTTGTCCCTTGATGGGGTGGTTTAAGGTCAAGTTGAGCAACTAGAACCCAAAAATCCTAGTTAAGGGCTCCGATGTTTTTTGGTTGGTGTGCTAGAAAACTTTACTAGCTCACTCTCTATATAAATAAGACTCCCTAGTTCACTTGTGATGAGTTCTAAGACTTTAAAACTCTCTCAAGTATTTATCAAACCCATTTGGTTTCATTCTCACTCGACATTTTCATAAACAAACCCTATTCGCATCTCATTTCCATTTCAATAACCCAAGGAACCTTAAGAAGCTTACACAAGCTAGGAGGAAAGGGTTATAAGCTTTGAAGCTTATTATATTACACGTTTGGGTGTAAGAGGGATCGAACTCGCGTTAGAAACTATAAAACCAGCGACTAGGATCCTTTGTAAGTCAATATTTAACTGCAAGTGTCGAATATTGTTCATATGTCGATTATATATGTCGTGTTAAGCTTGTGTGGTGCTAGGATTAATAAAACTCGAAATCTATACGTAAACATTTATGTTTAACGCATGAACATAGTTTGGAAATGAACATAGATGCTATTCTAACGTTTGCATGTAATGGTTAACGCATTATAAATATTAACGAGTGCTAAACCTAGCAATAAACTCATATCGTGACCTAAGGAAATCATATGGCAAGCTAAGGATTATTTTCGAGCCATATTGGGCTCGACAGGCCCGAACCAGGCCCAACAGGCCTTCGTGCCTTGTGAAAAATAAGCCATGGCTTATTCTATAAGCCATGCGAGCTTATTAATGGGTTAAAATTTCTTATTGAACTCACTTAGGGCTTTCGGCCTAATTAGAAACCAAACGAATCCTTAATGGGCCAATAAGCCCATTAACGAGCCAAAGTAAGGACCAATAAGCTCTTAATAAGCTCGGACAGCTTATTAAAGAGCTTATGAGGCTTAAATGTGCTTAAGGAACCTTAAAAATATTAATGGACCCTAATGGACCCAACCAAATAAGCTAAAAACCCTATCGGGCCTTAATGGGCCCAACCGGCCCATTTAAAGTGCTTATTTGCTTATGGTAATAAGCTGAAAATCAAAACAGATTATTTGGGCTTATAAAGTATTAGAAATAAACTAGAAAGGCCCATAAACCCTTAAGGGTTAAATTCGAGAAAAGCTATTGGGCTTTCGGGCCCAATGAGCTCAAAATAAGCTAAAATAAGCTCGCTGAGCTTATTAACAGCTTATTGAACTCAAATTTGCTTAATGAACCATTTTGAAACTATAAAAACTAGATTGGACCTTTAAAACTCATTTTGGACCTTAATGGGCCTAAACCGGCCCATTAAGCTAAAATAGCTCGAATAGGCTTATTTAATAAGCCAAACTGTTTTTGCCGCTTATTGGAACTAAAATAAGTTAAATGTCTCTTGTTGGAACTTATTTGGAGTTAAAATGCTAATTTTACAAGTGTAGGGACTAAACTTGAAACTTTCGAAACTTAAAGGGCTTATATTGCCATTTTTGAAACAAATAAAACTTAAGGGACCATTTTTGTAATTTCTGAAACAGTAGGGACTATTGAGGAATATAAAAAGTATTAAAATACTTTTTGTAAACTAGAGGGACAAATTTTGTCATTTTTGAAACTATAGGGTTTAAAGTGTAAATATTACTTTTATAACCTCAAGGGCCAATTATGAACATTCTGAAACAGTAGGGGCTGTTTTGGAATTAAAAGGGCTTAAATTGTAACTTTCTAAAAAGTTAAGGTATAGTTTTGTCAAAAACGAAACTACAAGGTTTAAATTGTAAATACTTATAAGTTATTAAACCGGAGGGACTAATAGTGTAAAAATAAAATACTTGGAGGTATTTTATTAACGAAAGTGAATTAATTAAACGTTTAACGAGACAATCGAATATAAATATATTCGGATTATAAACGGGTTTAATTAATAACGATTTTAATAAATAAAGTATATTTATTAAATAACGATTTCACGTTTACGACATTCATCGAAATAATAAATACATTAATCGTGGGCACCACCACACAAGTGATAACAGTATATATAAAAACAAGTGATAACAGTATATATAAAAACAAGTGATAACAGTATATATAAAAACAAGTGATAACAGTATATATAAAAACAAGTGATAACAGTATATATAAACTTAAAATGAAATTTAGTTTATATATAGAGTCGTTAGTTTAAACAAGTAAACTAAGACGTGACCGTATTTACTTAGGTGTTTGATCGGTGTGGTTTCGAGACCTTGCTTGGATATTATATCAAACTAAGAACTACCTGCTAAGGTGAGTTCATAGGGCCCCACATTTTTACAATTAATATATAATGAATTTATGAATCTTTGGGGTGATAACATGCTTGTTTTACAAACTGGACGCAAGGGTACATTTTATACAATGGTTATGTGTTTGCCTAAGTAGCGATAACCCACTGAGCCCATTATCATGAACTGTCAATTGCATAGTCGTAGTTGGGAATTACATTATGCGAGCGCGAATGTTATAAATAGATCTATTTGGGATTGACATCCCCGTTTGGGTGAGTAGCGCTCACTGTGCCGGTGTACCGGACAACAAACGTATACCATGTCGGGTTGGGATGTTTTGGGTTAGAACATCGTAAAGGGCATTATTCTGGCAATTAATTGCACACAGAATGGTCGAGCTTCGGTGTCATGAGCTTAGCAAACAATAATTACTTTTTGATGATGTTTGCATCTGTTGCTTAATCATACACTTGGAAATCTTGCGGTCCTACTTTGGTACAATTAAACCTATGAATCACCAACTTTATGTTGACGTTTTAAAGCATGTTTTTCAGGTCAGTAGGGCATGAGATGCCGTGATACATTGGAGGTCTTTTGGGATGTCAAAGATAGAGATTCGAGTCATAATATTTGTTATGTGAACAATTACTAAATGTCGAAGTCTTTAACTTTATCGTAGAACGATTTAAAGCCTTGTGCTTATGTAATAAACGAATAAACTTGTTTATCCAATGTATCTTTTAAACGTCACACTTAGTGGTCGTTCTTATATCTTGTGCTATTGACCCATAATGTAACGCTCTCGGATATTCAATATTCCGCTGCATACTCAGATTTGAGGGTGTTACACCGTGAAACAATGATTAATTGTTGTTGAAATTGAAGTACGTGAGCTTTTGTAAAGATTAATGAGCTTAATAAAAAGATGAACGGTGAACACACTTGCCACTTAAAATAATTAACGGTTGATTAATTATAGTTGTAGGGACAAACAGTGCAATAACGGTTTACTTTGGAGGGCTAATGGGATGTTTTAAAAGAATAAGGACTAACGGTGTAATGTAGTTTCAACAATGAGGGATAATAGACCAATAAAAGACTAATGATGAAACTGTCTTCAAATCCAAGGACTGAAAGTGTAAATTTGAAATTATGTCTAATAAAGTGTACGTTTCCCTCCTATTTTATTTCTTCTTCGTTTGAAATGTTATAAAAAGCAACGATTATGTTTTTAAGCTCGCGGACTCGTATGATTATCGTCGGTGAAAAATGAGTATACCACTTTGATCGAAAAAGGATCACGATCACAATGGTAGTCGTTAGAAGTCCCGTAATTAAACGTCACACAAAACTATTGATCTCAATAGAATAGATCTTGCTTAGCTTGTATAAGGCTAAGTTGTATTGAATAAATTCAAAAAAACTATGATAGAAACTTTGATTGTGAATATCACAGACTATGCGAAATCTAGTCAATGATACTAAGAAGAATTTCAATGAAACAGTAATGAATAAGATCAATAAGAAACAGTTTACTAAACTTTCAGCCTCAATATAATACGAACACTCTTAATAGTGTTAGAGTTTACAAAACCTTGAAGCTACGAATAGATTGACAAAACAATGAAAAGATATATCAATCTCTATACCCTGGGACCTCCTTTTATACACCAAGGAGTCCTAACTGGCTTACAATATTTTCCTAATTTATCATGATCTTCTAAACAAATAACTTATACGTAATCTCATACATATCACAAAAGCAATCTTTATCTTTTCTCTAAGCACTCTTTATCCATTAGCAGTTATAATCCTTCAGCAGTTGTAACTTTGTTAGCAGTTGTAACTTTGAACACTAGCAGCAGTAACTTATACACCAACAACATTAACTGTTTACAAGCAGTAGTAACTACTTAGAATATTTTTCTTCATCCTTCACCAGCAGTACTAACTTTCCTAGCAGTACTAAGTTACACTAGCAGTTGTAACTAACAGTATTAAGTTACACTAGCAGTAGTAATATACTCTAGCAGTAGTAACTAACAGTACTAACTACTTAGCATATTTTTCACTAAGATTACTGAACATCACTAAGTTTTGCTTGGCAGCAGTAACAAACCTTAGCAGTCTTAACTTCCACTTAGCAGTAGTAATCTCCAAACAGCATCAAGAGGCTTTTAATCCCAACAATCCTCTCCTAAACTTGATATTCTTCTTCAAAAATCTCAAGTTTCTTCATTAAAAGCTTCATTGATCACCAGGAGGATGCTTTCAAACACTTCCAGGATTCTTGAGCTATTTTGTGATGAGCTTAAGAAGCTGATAACACATTTCATTCCAATGATCAGCTTGAAGCTTCTTGTTGAGCATGCCTGTGATTGTTGCTGGTGTAAGGGGATACTTTTTCTCTACCAGCATAAAGATATGCATAGATTGCAATCTCAGAAAGTGTACTCCACAAGAATCAAATAGCTTCCATATCAATACTTTTTCATCTTACAGAGTCCTCCATACTGGACTTTCTACATCAGGTTCAAACATTGTCATTAGATATTCCCATAACACTCTCTCATAGCCCTCCTTTGGCCTTGTTGACCCATGCTTAGCTTTCACCAATTTCCACAGAGTTTCCAAATCATCCCTGTCAAAGTTTTAAAGCATCTGAATCATTGATGAGTATCTTCTTGAACTTCTATCAGCTCTTATGATTTGATAGTACCCAAACTTTCCTTCTTTAATGATCTTCCAGTCAACAATGCATGGAGGCTTAGTGGCCAAAGGAATAGCATCAATTGCTACTTCCTCGTCATCAGGAACAATGTTCATAAGTTCTTTCATCCTAGTTTCTTCCTGATCATCATCCAATTTAGCATCATTTATCTTTTGCTTCTTAGCTACTTCTTGTTCTAGCTATGTGCATGCTCTCTTAGTACTATCCTCTGCTCTCTTTTCACTACCTTTAACCAACTCTGTTTTATAGTCAACAAAAGTGTTAACTCTTTTGAATGCTTTGTCAAACATGTCCTTGATAACTTCAAACTTGAAGCCCTTCAACTGTTTCAGAGTGTATCCTTCTATGTTTTTCAGATAGTTACAATATAGCTTTCTTTGTTGAGCTTGAGTTGGTGGTTTGTTCCTCTTTTCTCTTGCTCTCATTTCTGCAAAGTGTTTCTTTCTAGCTTCTAAGAGTTGTACAAACAACTTTGACTTTTCTTTAATACTCAACTGCTCTTGTTCTTCTGCTTGTAATTGTTGAGCCATTTGATAGTCAGCATCCATCATTGCTTGTGTGTTATCCCATGATTCAATTAAAGCTATGTTGGCTTCTTCTTCCTTTTGTCTTGTAAGCCTCTCTTCTTCTTCCAATTCAGCTTGTAATTGAGCTTGAAGATTTAGAGCAACCTCTTGATCATACATAATCTGATCCTTCTTCTTCAAAGGCTTCTCAGACTCAATCATTTTTGCCTTGCCTTTGTCCTGTGAAGGTTTTGATGCAGCTGGTGTTGTTGTTGTAGTTGTTGTTGTAAATTCGCTTGGCTCTTGAATCATAACCCCTCTAACTTTGGGTTTTGCAGCTTTGATCTCTATTAAAGTCTGAGCCAGGGTCAATTCATCAACAGTTGTTGTTGTAGCACTTTCAGTAGTAACTTCAGCAGTACTAACTACCTTTTCAACCTCAACTTCCTGCTCATCTAAAACACCTGTATCAAACATTAGGTTATCATCATTCCTTCCCTGAGTCTCATCAATCAATGTAACCTCTGCATCAACATCAATATCAGCTATTTTCCTCTCCTGTTTGGATGCATCTTCCAGATCACCCAAACCTTCATCTTCAGAGGATTCTATTCTTGCAGATCTACCAACCTTCCTTAATCTTTTCAGCACAGGAGTTCTTGACCTCTTTTTCTTCTCAAGTTTCTTGACCCTCCTTTTTAAGCTTTCAATCTTCATTGCCTGAGTGGTCTTTGTGTGTTCCAAATCAAGAACTCTATCAGACAGTTTTGTACAAAGTTCCATCAATTCATTAAGTTTCAGTCTATCCTCACCGTTGAGTAGTGGATCATTGGAATGTGTAGGTACATTCTCATCTGCTGCATCATCAGTAAAACCACTAAGTTGAGGAACCTCAGTGTTCTGTTTCTTGGACTTTCTAGATTTTTGCTTCTTATGAGGTTGGGATGATAATGGTTGAGTAATGGTGGGTGTGTGTTGAGGATCAGTAGGCATTGTTGAACCTTTACCCTCTTCTTGTTGAGCTTGAACCATCATAGTTTGAAATAAAGGGGTGACTCTCCCAGAAAAACCTTTTCCTTCCCTCTTTATGTTCCCAAAGACATTCTTAGTATGAGAGGTGGTAACAAAAATCTTTTTGTGATATGACATATCTCCAAGTTGTTGATTCACAAATAGTTGTACAAATCTTAGATACATCAAAAATTTAACCCCACCTTCCAAGTTCTTCACCATATTATCAAAAATATACTTGGAAAAGTTAAATTTTTGGTTTGTGGCTAAGCAGATTATTGCAGAGGCCATAGTGCTACTAAATTCGTTCCATGCAGTAGTCTTAGTACTTAGGCATTGCAGAATAGTATGAATCAAAAACTTCCATTGAGGAGAAAAGAAAGCTTTATAAAATGTAAGCTTCTGAGTAAGTTTTTCATACCCCATTCTTGTCAGTTCTTCAAAAATGGTAGCAGTTGGCAAATAATACATGCCGTCAGCATCTTCCAGTTGAAGATCTCTCCTTATTGTTGATTCAGTGATGATCACCCTCTTCCTATCCACTAGGGCTTGTAACTGTTTTTCCTCATTGACAGTTTTCACTTTAGCAGTAGCCCAAAATTGCTCAATGCATGAAGTATAGATTGTAGGATTGACCGTTAACGCATATTTGATAGTGTGTGTGCATTCAGAAAATCCACTATCTGCTTAAATTCTTCACTTTCATCGGGTTTCTCCAAAAACGCGACCAAATTATGAGTCTCAGCAAACTTTAGAGCAGCCATTGTGTTGGGTTTTGATGATTAATGATGAAATTGAGTTAGGGTTTATGATTTGAGAGTTTTTGAATGATTGAAATCGAGTAAAGAATCGAATGAAACCCTGAATCGAAGTATTTATGAAAACACCATCAACAACATTAACTTTAACTGGCAGTCTTAAGTTGTGCCTAGCAGTATTAACTTAAAACCAACAGTAGTAAGTAACCCAGCAGTAGTAAGTAACCCAGCAGTAGTAAGTTTATGCCTGACAACATTAACTTTCACCAACAGTAGTAAGTTTATGCCTAACATCATTAACTTTGGGTTACCAGCGTTGACTTCAATTCCATTCTAAATAGCTTTTGCATCATCAAATTAACATTTTGGCTCATAAAAACTCTCTATCTGTTTTTGATTTCTCTCAATTCTTTTTACTCACAATTCTCTCTGTCTGTTTTTGCTTTCTCTCAATTCTGTTTGCTCACTTTTCTCTCTGTCTGTTTTTATTTCACACATCTCTATTTCTATTATTTAGCTCACTATATCTCTTAATTTTTTTTCTCACCAATTCACTCTACCTATTTTTATTTTCACACAGCTCTCTTTCTGTTTTTGTTCTCACTAATTCTCTCAATTCTTTTTCTCACTAAATCACTCTATCTGTTTTTATTTTCACACAGCTCTCTTTCTGTTTTTATTCTTACTAATTCTCTCAATTCTTTTTCTTACTAAATTGAACATGCAGGTTCTCTTCTACAAACCTAGTTCTACTGTTGAATACTCTAAATGCTTTGCTATTGGTAGAGTATTCTACAAAGAACCCTTCATCATCCTTTCCATCAAATTTACCTAGGTGATCTATGGTATTAAGGATTGTAACAGGACACCTAAATGGTCTCATAAAGCTTAAGGCATGTTTTCTACCTAGAAAAAGTTCATAAGAGGTCTTGTTATGAGGCTTGATGACTAACACCCTATTTTGGACATAACAAGCAATATTAACTGCTTTAGCCTAGAAAGTTGTTGGCAATTTTGAATCAGCTAGCATAGTCCTAGCAGCCTCTATTAGTGTCCTATTTTTCCTTTCTACAACTCTATTTTGTTGTGGAGTCCTAGCAACACTAAATTCCCTCTTAATACCCTTCATTTTACAGAACTGATTCATGACCCTATTCTTGAATTCAGTCCCATTCTCACATCTAATCACTTTCACCTTATGGTCTATTATATTTTCTATGCTTGTTATATATGTTTTAAGGATTTTAGAAGTTTCATCCTTAGTGGCTAAAAAGAAAACCCAACTAAACCTACTAAAATCATCTGTGACAACTAGGAAGTGCATCTTTTTCATTAAACTCTTTACAAATGTTGGGCCAAATAAGTCTATGTGCAACATTTGTAATGGTTGGCTGATTGAACTGACAGTTTTGGACTTACAAGAAGCTCTGTGTTGCTTTCCCTTCTGACAAGCAACACAAGTTTGATTAATTTCAAAAAGTTTTGAAGGTAAACCTCTTACAAGGTTTCCCTTTACCAGTTTATTCATTGTTTTGAAATTTACATGTCCAAGCCTCCTATGCCAAAGATTAGATTCATCTGGTGTGGCTTTTGCAAAGAGACAAGTGAGACCTCCTTGAGGAACAACATTCTTTAAATCAACACTGTACATGTTATCCTTTCTAGGAACTTTAAGCAAAACATGACTTTCATCAGTTAACTTAAAGTCTGGAGACAGAACAACACATGCAGTATCAGTAAAAAGAACACTATTCTTCTTGTCACACATTTGTGAGACACTGAAGAGGTTAAACTTTAGTTCCTTTACAAAATACACATCTTCAAAATCCAATTTACCAGTTCTTATTTTACCTTTCCCAGTAATTTTCCCTCCTTTGGAATTACCTCCAAAGGCAACAAATCCTCCATCAATTTCTTCATAATCTGTAAGATAGGATCTGTTTCCTGTCATGTGCCTAGAGCATCCACTGTCAATCACTCCTTTATCCTTCAAATCTTGCTGTGGATTGCCCTGCACATAATGGTAGGAAAATTAGTTTCTTTTGGGGACCCAAGCCATTACTGACTTGGATCTGCCTTGTGCATCAATATAGTCAAATCTTTTAAAGGACATTGATGCACCATTGTTTCTGGAGACATGGTCTAAAACTTTGTGCTTTGGTCTCCAAACCCAACATGCTGAGGCCTTAATAGCATTTCCTTTGTTTCCCTTAACAGCACTAAGAACTGCTTTTGGCCTAGCAGTATTAACACCTTGTTCTATTAACAGTTTAACCTTTTAGGGAATTAAGGTATTAGATGTTGATATTTGTTAAAAGGCTTCTAGCAGTTAAATATGCCATTATTAATAACAATTTTTTATTTTTCATGGGTCCTGCATTATTCACTGCTGTTCTTGGTTGAACAGTATTAACTGGTCTAGCAGTATTAAGTGAAATTAGGCCAGACCTAGTTAAGACTGTTCTTGGAACCATGTTCCTTTTTGGACTGGGGTGAGTTAATTTAGAGAAATTCTGTTTGTTCACCCTTTGAACATTGGTCCAAACTGGTTTTGCAAATCTTTCATTATTATACCAGTTATTGCAATCATTCTTCAAATGATCAAAACTACCACACACATGACAAGCTTTATTGAACATCTCAAAATCACTCCCTAATTTTTGAGACACCTGTTGGTTCCAGTTTCTCTTGTTTCCCCTATGACTTCTAGATGGACTAAAAGATTGACTATATGTGTCTTGCCTAATTTGCTCAACAGATTTCCTATCTGTTTTAGGTTTAACAAACTTAATTTTAGTAAAATTAGGCTTAACTGTTTGAAACTTAGGCTCATCTTGTTCCTCACTTTCAGACACCCAATCCTCAATAATTGGGGCTCCATTTTCTTTCCTAGCAGTCTTAGGTTCATTAGTCTCAACAGTAGGCTTTTCAACTACAGATTCACTAACAGACTCATTCACATCAACAAAATCATCTAGACTAGGATAAACTAAATCAGGTTTTGGTGGCATAAAATTCCCAGTATAGGTGATGAGGACAGCATTATACACTAATTTCTTTATTTTTTTTACACTTATCCACTATTTGTCTGTCCTATAAGTTTCCTTAGGCTTTTGTGATTTTTAAATTTTTGTAATGTAAGTTGAAACTCATATTTCTTCTTTTGTAGTCAACTCTTACATCATTTTAAGATCTGGAATATCTAAATCTCTTAAAGAGATTTCACTTTTTAAGAGGTTTATTTCTTCCTCATACATAGACTTCATTTTTCTTAAAGACTAACGTCTAGCTTCTACAAGATTCTAAACTAGGTTTTATAAGAGCGTCACTTATCTAGTTGTTTCTTAAGTCTTTTAACTAATTGTTCTTTTTGATCTTTTACACATTTCTAACACAGATGAACAACAATTTGAGTCATTAGATACCTCAGAGTTTGTAGAAGAACTTAAACTTGTAGAAGAATAATCCATGAGAGCAAAATTGGTTGGACCTTCTTCTGCTTGGTCACTCTAATCATAGCCAAAGCCATCACACTGAGACACTAAGGCATTTGAAGTAGTTTCTTCAACTGGTACAGTCCTTCTAGTAGGCTCCCTGTTCCTGTTGTTTTGATTCATAGGTGCCATGCACTCCCTTGCAATGTGTCCTCTCTTGTGGCAGTTGAAACACTCCACCTTGGACTTGTCAAACCCAATTCTTTCTTTGTTGGCCATGTCCAGCTTCCTTCCAGTATTCTTCAGGAATCTTCTTACCCTCATAGTCAGCATAGCAATGTTCCACCTCAAGTCCATCTCTTCTAGATCATAAGGATGGATTTTTTGTAGATCTTCATTATCAAGCTATGGAATACTTGGTTGGCTAGCAAAGAAGGAATAAATCACAGCATCACTTAAATTTTCAACAGTTGTTGAGCTAACAGCAGCACCCTATGTGCTACCAGTATTAACACCCTGAGCAGTATTAACTGCTCTAGTTGCACTGTTAGTGCTGCTAAAGGATAGAAAGGCTATATTGTGTGAGTTTGTGGTTGAGCTAGATGTCTCCTTGACCTCTGATTCATAAGCCTTCAGGTTGTTGAAAAGGTCATCCAAACTCAATGTCTCAATCTCTGGTTTGTTCCTCCACACAATAGTATGCATTGTCTATTCTTGTGACAAACTTCTTAAGAACTTCTGATTGATGTCTTCTTAAGGGATAACTTCACCATGCATCTCTAGTTGACTAAATAGCTTTTGAAGCCTTTCATATGTTTGCTCAATAATTTCTGAGCTGGATGCAACAAAGTTTTCATATTGCTGCTTCAGAAGATTTCTCTGAATTTTCTTGGTAGCAGTACTACCTCCAAATCTGTTCTCAATAGCCTGCATTAGTGTCTTAGCATCCTTGTATGAGTTGAACTTTAATTGATGCTCATTAGGTAAATCCATCAACAAAGTGCTTCTTTCTTTCAACTCTGCCCTTCTTTGTGCCTTCTCTTCAACACTTGTAGGATGGATAACAGTCTCCTTCCATCATTTGTTTGTTGTTACCTATGGTGCTTAACATTTTCTACGATCTCCCACAGAGTGTAATCAATGCTGTAGGTTACTGTCATCCTCATCTTCCAGAGACCATACTCACCAGGTTGGAGTATGGGTAGCTTGATGGTTTAAGTAGATTGAGAATCTATTGCTTCTTGAAAAAGTAGATCTTGTGTGTAGTAAAGGTTCTTCTTATTCAAAGCTTCTCACAAGCTTTGATACCACTTGTTGATCCCAATAGAATAGATCTTGGTTTTGCTTGGATAAGGCTTATGTGTATTGAAATAATTTCAAAACAACTATGATAGAAACTTTAATTATGAATATCAAAGACTACGCGGATATAGTCATTGTACTAAAGAATTTCATGAAGAACAACTAATGAATAAGATCAATAACAAATAGTTTACCAAACTTTCAGCCTCAATATAATACAAACACTCTTAATAGTGTTAGGGTTTACAAAACCTTGAAGCTAATCGACTTCTATTTTTTTTATATCTAACTCTATACCCTAGGACCTCCTTTTATACACCAAGAAGTCCTAGTCGGTTTACAATATATTCCTAAGTTATCATGATCTTCTAATCAAATAACTTATACATATTTTTTACAAAAATATCTCATTCATATCACATAAGTAGTACTAACTTAATCTAACAGTACTAACTTATAACCAGCAGCATTAACTTTCTCAGTAGCATTAAGTTTATACTAACAACAGTAACTTTAAATAGCAGTAGTAACACTTAGTATTATTTTCTTGAATTCTTTAGCAGCAATTCTTCCATAGCAGTTTAATTTTTACTACTTGCAGTTTTATACTTAGAATATTTTCTTCAGTCTTTACCAATAGTAGAAATCATAACCAGCGGCAGTAACTTCAATAGCACTAAGAAGTCTTTTAATCCCCACATAATCGTTAAGCAACTCTAACCAATGATGTTGCCTCATGTTCAAATCTGTTTGATCAAGAATGTGTTGTAAACTCTTGTGATCTGTGAACACCGTACACTTGGTTTCGTACAAATAGTGTCTCCAAAATTTTAGAGCAAACACTACCGATCCAAGTTCCAAATCATGAGTCGTATAATTTTTCTCGTGAATCTTCAATTGGCGTGATGCATAAGCAATTACTTTCTCACTTTGCATTAATACAACACCAAATACTTTTTGCGTTGCACCGCAATAGACCACAAAGCGTGCTTCCTTCATTGGTAGATGCCAGATTGGCGCACTTGCACAACTTCTGCTTTATCTAACTGAGGAGGCTTCCTCCTTGTCACTCCAAATCAAAACTTAACTCCTTTGAGTAAGCTTGTGTCAGTAACTTGGCGATTTCGTATATCATTCAAGAATCTTTTGATAATACCCAGCAAGACAATAAATTGACGAATTCTCTGTTGGTGTTTTAGGAGATGCCAAATCTTTTATGGATTTGATCTTGGAGGGATCCAACAGTTGAATGCCTTGACTATCAATTACGTGACCGAGAAATTGTACCTTGGGAATCCAAAATTTACATTTAGAGAATTTACCATAGAACCCTTCTTTCTTAAGCAATTCTAGAATTGCCTTAAGATGTCCTTCATGTTCCTTCTTGTTCCTTGAATAGATAAGGATATCGTCAATAAAGACAATCACAAACTTATCCAAATATGGCTTGCACACCCGATTATGAGATCCATAAAATCCCGTCGGTGGTTCGTCCAAAAACCAAATGGCATAACTTGGAACTCGTAATGACCATATCGAGTTCTGAATGCCGTCTTCGGAATATCTTCTTCACGTACTCGAAGCTGGTGATAACCTGATCGCAAGTCTATCTTAGAATAAACACTGGATCCTTGTAGTTGATCAAATAAATTGTCAATCCTTAGAAGTGGACAACAATTCTTCATCGTCAATTTATTCAGTCCTCGGTAGTCGATGCACATTCAAAATGATCCATAAGATCGGAGCTCCCTAAGGTGAGGAACTTGGCCTTATGAAGCCTTTGTCAGAAAGCTCCTGGAGTTGGTCTGACAATTCTTTCATTTCAGATGGAGCTAATCGGTAAGGTGCTCGTGATACAGTGAGCACCCAGGTATCAATTCTATCTGATAATTACACTTGTCGAGTCGGAGGAAGACCTGGCAAGTCTTCGGGAAATACTTCAGGAAAATCTCGAACGATAGGTATGTCCTCAAGTCATTTCCCTTCCGACTTGTCTTCAGTCTTCTTTGTAGTAACGTGTTGCTAAAAATGACATGACTCCTTTTAGCATGTATTCTGTGTTTTAGTGACGAGATGATGTTAATCGTGTTCTCGTTTCCTTGGTCGTTCCGTCACCACTGAACAATCAACGTTTCTTTTCTAGGGAATACAAACGATTTTTCGCCACAAAAAATGATCTTGGTACTTTGACAACATTCCATACCAATTATGTAATCGAAACTACCAAGTTCTACGGCATTAAGTCGATATTGAATGGATGATTTAAGAAGTTTAATGTACAACCAAATGATAGTGTTTATTCCAATTATTTTTCCTTCAGCTAGTTCAACATCGTAATAATGGTCTAATGTAGTTGGTGTGATATCAATTTGGGAGCTAAATGCAGTAGACACAAAACTGCTATCGACACCAATATCAAATAGGATATAAGCATAGCGGTTGTTTAGAAGGAACGTACCCATAACGACGTTAAAGTCCGGGTTTATCCCTGCATTGCCCACCGCATACACTTTTGCTGGAGCATTGCCATTCCCAGCTGGGTTGCCTTGGTTGTTGTTCTTCAGTGTTGGACACTCCCTCTTGAAATGTCCCTGGGCTATACACTCAAATCAAGTAGCTTTCTGACCTGCCCTAGTGCCCCTTTGGTTGTTACCAGTATTGGCATTTGTAGGACTCCTACAGTCACAGGCCAGATGGCCAACTCTGTTGAACTTGTGGCATTTGGGAGCACATTGTCCATCATGGTGGTAGTTGCATTTGGAGCACAGAGGTTTAGATCCTTGGTAAGGTTTTTTCTCACCAGACCCAACAGTCTAAGCCCTGCTAGTGTTCTGCCTCTTGTTTTGTTGTTGTTGGTTCTGATTGTTCCTTGAAGTGTCCCCAAGCTTCTTTTTATTCTTAGCCTGACGTTCAGCATAAGTGCGGATCTTCTTATCCATCAACTCAGTTGCAAACTCAATTGCATCCTGCATTATCTTCAGCTTAGATGCCATTACACTCCCATGTATCATGTCAGGAAGACCACCGACATACTTTTCTATCTTATCACACTCTTCGGGGAATATTCTCCCACACATCAATGCTAGTTCCTGAAAGCGTTGGGTATAACTTACCAAGTCAGTACCCTTCACCTTCAATTCCCAGATATCCATCTCCAATTTCTTGATCTCATTTCGAGGGCAGTACTTAGCAGTCATCATTTCTTAAGTTGTTCCAAGCACGCCGTAAGGGCCTCCTGACCAACTGTCTTGACATAGGATTTCCACCATGTTAAGGAAACACCATGAAGGGTGCAAGTAGAAAACTTAACTTGTTCTCGACTGCACAATTACTGATATTGAAGACAGTCTCCATTCTTTCAAACCATTGAGTTAGACCAACAAATCCTTCAGTACCCTTAAAGTTCATGGGTTGACATTTAAGAAAGTCAGTGTAAGTGAACTCATGAGTAGGGAGCACATTTCTTGTAATACCACTTCCAGAACCTTGGCTTCCATCGCCATTGAGGTTATTGTTTCTTTGAATTTCTTGCTCAGCCAAAGCATCAGCCATGCCTCGGGATATCAATGCCCTGATAGCAGCATCAATCAGTGGCAGTGGGAGGGGGTGGTTCTGGTTCTGGGTGCTCTTCTTGGAGGTATTTTCTTCAAATTACAAGAAAATATAATACATGTTAGATTTTATACAATCATAATCGCGACATGACATATACACAATAAATAAAATAAGATCACATCACACAGTGAAATATGCAACCCAAAGTGAGATCGACATGACATATACACGATAAATAAAATGAGATCACAACACAAGAGAGGTATATAGTAAACTTTGAGATCACATTGAGATGACATAATAGCCAAAGCATCAGCCATGACATGGTATACGTTCGTTGTCCGGCAAACCGGCACAATGAGCACTACTCACCCGAACGTAGAGGTCAATCCTAAATAGATCTATTTATAACATTCGCGCTTACTCAGTAATTGACAGTTCATGATAATGGGCTCAATGGGTTATCGCTACTTAGGCAAACACGTAATCTTTACATGTAAAAATGTGCACTGTGGCCAATTGTAAAACAAATGCAGATTTTCTCACCCCAAAAAAAATAAATTTGTAAATCATTATAAATATAAATGTGGGGCTATGAAACTCTTTGTAACATTTCTACAGTTTCAGGCATTTTACGACTACTATTATGCGTCACTATTTATTCTTAGTTGACGCGCGTTTACTTTTAATCTAAATTTTAAGCTAAATGCGTAGACTAGAAATATTCATTTTACGTAAAGGAAGTAATCAACTAAATTAAGGTTTACATCAATTAGTGTTATTTAAATTATTAAGAAGATAATTAATGACTTTGGTATTTTATTTTTATGGTCACGTAAAAGGCTTACGTTTCGCAATAAAATACATTTAGACACACCTCGAAAATACCTAGACTTACCTAGACTCAAACCAACACCCACTTTTAATCTTTAAACACAAAATTTATTATATTTTGTGTTAATAAACCTATATTGGCCGAATATAGGCAAGAGAGACCATGAACCATTTTTCACATGTGCTAAATCCTTAAAACCTCCTAAGTACATGTACACCTTAAGGTAATTAAACCTTGTACTCGTATAATGCTAGCAAGATCTCAAAAACTTCCCTTTTCCTTTTGATTCTACACGTCCTATACACAAAGTCACCTAGAAAATCCTTAAAAAAATTCTTACTACAGAGTTTTGAACAACTGGAAATTAATTAAGGACCTAGTACTTAATGTCTCCACTAATCTATTACACATTGGGTAATAACTAATTGAGCTCTTTGGATCCTTGTTTCTCTCTTGGATACCCGCGGCAACATATAAGCATACACAAACCTTAAGATCTTTCCTAAATCCTAGTAAATCTTGTACCTAGATCATGTAATTAAAGAATGTACTAGCAAAGGTATTAAGAAAACCATGAGAAACTAACTAGAAACCTCAAAACCACTAACCTAGGGCACGGTTTGGTTTGTTTATGGGACTAGGAGATGTAACTAGTTCTATTCCTTATATGCCTATACTATACTTCTCGCATTTTACACTTAAACACTTCTTTACAACTCACAAAACACTCAAACAAGTAAACCACATTACTTCTCTCTTATCTTGGGTCATAAGACGCAAACAAACACTTTCATAACCTCATTCGAACCAACAAATAACACTAGGGCTTTTCATACAAGGTCATAAGAAGAACCACGAGCCAAGGTTGGGTATTTGTATGAGCTTTGAAGCTAGGTTTGGTTATTCGATTGTGTAAAACACATTTGGGTTGCCATACTACTCGCATACACTCGAACCAATCACTAAGACCTTTGTAAGTCACGAACAAACCTTATACGTACTCGTATCTTACGTTCATTATTGTTTGCTAGTCGCTGTGTCACGTAGGTATGTAAATAATACACTAACGTGAGCATGCGCATGATAAATGCAAGGCATGCACGTTATTTTCTTGTACAAAGGTATACTATCGCTTGTGTGGTGCTAAAAGTTGTCGACCTATATTAAAACTTGACTCGGGCTTATATGTCTCTTTTAATAATGAATGACACGAAAACAAAATGTAAACCTTGCGTGATATCAAAAGGATGTGGCTTGGGGAAAGTGTATACTACAGTTATTAGCGTTTGAATGCGGCACAAACGGACCTTATACGTGCTAAATGAGTTACGTTGATTTATTGTTTAATTTAATTGTAATCATAAGAAAAAACCAAACTAAGGAGTGTAAAGGGACTAATGTAGAGTTTAAACCTAACGACTGGCATTTGGGCCTAACAGGCCAACATGCCCATTAGTAGGGGACCCGTGCTTATTATTAAGCTCTTTCGAGCATATTGATGGGCTAAGACTTATTGAACCCATGATAGAAGACATGCAGAAAAGAAACCTTAAAGGGCTATAAGCTTATAGACTACGTACGACCATAAATGCCAACAAGTCAACCTTGTGGGCCCATACAACTTATTAATAAGCACCCTCGAGCTTATGGAGAGGTCTAGTGTTAATTATTAAACTTATAGAACCTAAATAATAGGTGAACTAACCGGACCCTTAGCGGGCTTGGTAGCCCATGTCCGTGACCAACGAAAGCCCATAAGCCACAAATAAGCTTAGACAGCTTATTTGTGAGCTTATGCAGTTCAGTAAGCTTATTATGAACCTAGAAAAACTATTGGACCTAAAGGGATCAAGCCCAAACACATAAAATACTATTTAGACTCATATCGGGCTCAAAAAGCCCATTAACGAGCTTAATGGCTTATTGAATAAGCCACAAGATAAAAATAGCTTAATAGTAATCTTAAATGCTATATGAGATAAGAAAATAAGAGGAATCATAGGAGAAACCTTTGTGTACCATTCAGACTAGAGTTATTAGGCTCATCTGAGCTTATTTTCCAGCTAAATAGTTTCATATGAGCTTATATAATTCAAATAAGAGCTTATGTACTTTTAGAATCCTAAATGGACCCTTTGTTTGCTTAATGGGCCTTGACGAGCTCAATAAGCCTAATAAGCTCAAATAAGCTCATCCGAGCTTATTTATAAGTTGACAACAGCTTATGTAGCTTATTGGAGCTATTAAAACCTATTGTTACTTGTTAGATCTTAATTGGGTTAAAAATATGATTTTTACAAATTAAGGGGGCTAAAAGTGTCAAATTTCAAACCTAAGGGTTAAAACAGTCAAAACTGGATTTATAAATCTTTAGGGACTGTTTTTGTATCTTCTAAAACTTAAGTGACTGTTTTGAGAAACATAAGACCTAAAGGAGTCTTGGTTTAAAGTTGAAGACTAAACGTTATAAATGTGGAAACAATGTAAGGGTTTAAAGGTTAATACCTATAATTTCATAAACATATGCACTGTTTTTTGTAATTATAAGAAATCTAAGGGTATTTCTGAACGATGTATTTTTAATAACCACCTTTAACATACCGTACGAGTTTTATTATTTGTTGGTATTATACGAGTTCAACCACGACTTAATAATTAGAATATTTATTAATAACGTTTATACATATACTTGAAAGTGTGTAATCGTATACCTTCCAAGAGCCATCAAGTAAATACAAATACAATAAACATGTGCACCACCACACAAGTGATAACAGTATATATAAATACGCATTTTAATTTTAGTTTATGATTAAGTCGTTAGGCCTAAACTTGTTGACTAAGAATGGCAGTATTGTTTTAGGTATTTGACGGTGTGATCATTTGCCATACTTGGATATATTTCCCTTTTTCAGAGGATACTTAGCTAAGGTGCGTTCATAGTTCTCAGTTTTACAATTATTTAATGGATTTTACATCTTTGGGGTGAGAAACATGCTTTGTTTTACAAATTGGACGCAAGTGTACATTTTATACTATGATTTCGGTGTTTGCCTAAGTAGAAATAACCCACTGAGCCCTTTATCATGAACTGTCAATTACTAGATGTGAGCACAATGTTATAATAGTTCTTTTTAGGATTGACATCCCCGTTTGGGTGAGTAGCGCTCACTGTGCAGGGTTGCCGGACAACAAACATATACCATGTCGGATTTGGGATGTTGCGGGTTAGAACATCATTCATGGGCATTTATTGGCAATTTATTACATTCATACATGTCGAGCTTCAGTGTCATGAGCTTAGGAAAACGTAATTACTTTTTATGATGTTTGCATCGGTTGCTTAATCATACATGTAACAACCGTGACTTGAGCAGGTTAGTCAAACCTTTAGTGTTGACTTATATGTCTGTTGCAATGTACGGTTTATGTGATTTTATGTGTTATGTGTGCGAATATGTGTTTATGAGGTATTGGTAAATCCATTTATTGAGTGGGATCATCTCAATAAGATTGGAATAATGGTGAAAAATTATGATTTCCTTTCGTTCACTTTTAAGTGACAAGGAAATAATTATCGTGAATTTAATGTTTTGTCTTAAATGTGTAAGTATTTTAGTATACGTATTTTAGTGTGTTAGTAATTTAGATTAAGTTTAGGTTTTAAAGGTTAAGTTAAGAGAAATAAGTTTGTTAAAATATGAGAGTTTCTGGTAAACTTTCTATTTTTAGAAAGTGAAATTTGAAATGAAAAGTTATTTTTAAAGTAATTTTCAAGCAAAATGGTTTAACAAAATTAGTTCAGGTTTTTATAAAATTAAGGTATAAAGATAATTAATTAAAAAAAAAAGAAAAAAATCATTTTTTTTTTCCCCATGAATAGTAAATTCCGGATTTTATATAAAAAAGGGAAAATAAAAGAATATAAAATTTAATAAACTAGGGAGTTTAAATTAGGGATTATCTTATTAGTTTTTGCTCCCCATAAATATAAACCCAAAGCCATCATTCCCTACCCTTTTGATCGACTGAATTTTTGAGGAGCCAAGGAGAAGAAAAATTTAGGGATTATTCAAGTAAGTTTTCTTTAATTTTATGCTTAATTCTAATTATAATTCTTAGATTATGTTAACCTAATTATGATGGATTAAAAAATTAATTTAAGATTATTCAATAGGGTTCATGTTTCTGATAATTTAATATAATAAGTTAATTGGGGGTGATTAGGATCAATTATATGCATAATTGTGTAATTGGTTAGGGTTAAATCACTTTAAATCATGAGTTTAATATGAGCAGAATTTTGGGGTCGACTTTCTAGCCTTATATACTCATGATTGGAACGAGTTTTTTTTATGAAGATTTATTATGAGTTTTGATAAGTTCACGAGAGTCTAGTTTCTAAAACAATTACGGACTCGAATGATTTTGAGTTCGGAAAGGCCTTCAAGTCTTTTAGAAAAAAAGTTGTTGACAGTAGTTCGGGCAGTTTGGTCTATTTTCGGGGAGTAAAACCCCAACTAAAATTTGAATGGGACTTAGTCCTTCTACAGTAGTTGTCTATGAGTATTATTAAATATCCACACCAAAGGAATTATTCAATTCGACTTAAGTATGCTTTTTTGGGTCATACATTTTAGTGTGCAATAGACCCGAATATAGGACAGTTTCAAAGTTAGATTTAATTTGAGAAGAAGTTACACATGCAATTTGATGATTGGAAATCACATGTTAGCAGAAGACAATGTAGGAACATGTTATTTTTGATAGAATTATTTTAGGTGTGTAAGTGGAGCGTTTAGGTCGCACAAGTCGGTGTAAAAGTCTGCATTAAAGCGAAAGTTTGTAAGTGTTTAAAATAAATGTAAGAGTAAATAAAAGATATAATGAAGTATAAAATGATGGTAGGGGAAGTCTTTAATATTAGTATAGATATATTAGTCATCATTGGGTTGTTTTTTTTTTACCCGTCTTAATATTGGATTAAGAGTTTAGCTTACGATGGTTAAACATGGAGCTTTTATTGTGTTTGTTGTTTAAGGAAGGAGTTTGATTGCTTGTTGATGCGCAAACAGGTGAGTGCATAGCCCTTTTTTTTTCTAAGATTTTTTCATTGGGGTGAAACGATGCAATGAGTATTAATGTTTATTACTGTGATATTTGATGGTTGAGCTAAAAATGCATGTGCATTTTTGACTATACTTGCTATGTGTTGAATGAGAATGGCAAGTGGAGCAGGGTTGAGATTGGATAGTTGGATCATCCTTCCACATTGGTTGAGCCGAGCTTCTTTGAACTGAACCTATTTTGTTTGAGCTATATTGATGTGAAATGTGTTGCAATTGAGCTGAATGGTAGTGAGTAGTATTGTGATGTTCAAATATGCTATGCTACTTTTTTATCTTTAACACAGTAAAGTTTGAAATTGTTTTGAAATGTTTTTGGTTGGTGTCTATAAAACCATGGCATCTCACCAACTAGTGTTGACGTGTTTTAGGCATCGTTTTGCAGGTAACTAGGTGATCGTAATTGTGTTAAGAGAGTGTTAGTGGAGAACCATAAGATGCAAGTTGAAGATCTATGATTTTACTATGCCGTTTTATTTGAGCAATATGTTGATTTGATTTCTAGACTTTGTTTTGATATTATAAGACTTGTATGGATGGTAATCCTTATCATTCATATTTGGTCGTTGTTTTTTTTTTGTTGGATGTTATCATGACACATTGTGCCTTTACATTTATTACCCTATTTAGTATTCCTCTATAAAGATACCATGTGCTATGTTAATATCTTTCATGTTATGCCTCGCGTTTCCGCCTTGGCGGGGTGTGACAGATTGGTATTCAGAGCCAAGGTTATAGAGAATTAGGTGGTTGAACCTAGACTATAACCTAGGAGTCCTGGAAGTAGATGCATTTAGGGCGTAAGTGTTTGCGTACGTATATACTGTATGTTCCCGCTATATATAAGCTTGAAATTCTCTCTATTTTTGATTTACTACTATATAATATGAAATATATACTTTTTCATTATGGGAATCTAATAGTATATACCCCTTTGTTATTCTTTTAGTCATGTCTTCCCCTACCCTTAGGAGATATCGTTGGGAGATTGTTTACCTCAATGGACCGGCGGAGTTGGGTGACTTTTGAGAGAGAAAAGTCAAACCCAAGAGAGGCCCAACATTGATTTATTTTGTTTCCTACCTCGATGCGTTGCTATAATCGAGGATTGCTTTTATATTTTGGGTCGCGATGTGACTTCTGTTTCGTTTAGTCGATTGGGATTTTATGGTTCGTTAGATGGATTATTATGTTTGAGTTATATTTGCATTATTATTAAGTGCTATGTGGTAGATGTGTGTTATCATTGAGATGTGTGGTCTTGGAAGTAAGTACACGTGTGCAAAAGGTGCAATTATAATTATGGTCGCGAACATAATTATAAAGGCAACACACACGTGGACTTGTGACGTTGATTGCATTGATACATTGTTGGCATTGTATGTATTTATATAAGGATGTAAGTTTGGATAGTTATGAAATGGTAGTCATAGATGTGATGTGAGATTCTGTGAGGATGGTTAAGTGGTTAGAGAAGTCCTCTCTTAACCGATTTGGCATATTATTTTGGTTGGTTTGCTTAGATGGTAAGGTTACTTTCATATATCGTTTGTGGATAATTGGATACATGTTGGTGTGGTCGTCCGTTCTTAAGTTGGTTCGTTAGCTGTGATTCGTCGAGATATCCAACGCTCGTGTTGGTATTCTAGGTGTTATTATAGAATGGGGTTCTACGTTTTCCGTTCGACGTTTTGATGTATTTTCCTTTTGTATAAGGGTGACGATTCTTTTTGGTTGGTTTATGGACGTTGGTTGGAGAGTCCTTTGGGTTTGTTTGGTTTGCAAGAATTCATGTGTGTTATATTTCAAGTAAATTACATTTTGATATGGAATCCTTAAGGTATTTGGAGTCTATTTTGCTATCACCGTGTCTTTTGTTAAGAGTTATAAATTTCCTTTTACAATAAGTAATTTTGTGTAGTCATTTAATCATATCGTTTAGGTGTTAAAAAATTCTTTAGAAAATTAAATTATATAAAATAATATGAAGCACATTTTGTTTAACCACCTTTTGATTCTTTTATATAATCATAATTAAATAAGTTTATGAATATTTTATTTAAAATTATTTTTTACACATTAAAATTATTTGCATTATTAACTAAGGTGATTTTATTGTTTTAAAATGATTGGTATAAGGTTATGAGAGAAAGTTTCCTTGGGAAAAAAATCGGTTTTGGTACAAAGATTCTTAATCTTTTAATTAATGGGTCGTGGTACGTGGTATCATTCATTGGGTGTTTGTAGCATCGTTGATGCGTTTGTAAGGTCTGAGTTTCATTCGTTATGTCGATGTTTATATTCGTGTTGTTTCTTCTTTTGGGATTGTGTGATTTTTTTTGGGTCCATACCAATTGGTGCATGTGAAGTTTGGTATTTGCTCATGGCGTGATTCTAGAGTTGATGATAGGTCATATCTTCTGAGTGGTGCGGATCTTATAGTAGCGTAGGAATGGAATTATTCGAAATCCCAAGGTTGGAATTGAAGAGGTTTTGTTTTACTTTTGATTTAGTACCTCTTTGTTGTGGGAAGCGGTCACGTAATGTCTTGGTTGGAATGAAAGGTGGGTAGTTTGGAATGTGCATAGATTATCTCGAGAAGAGTGAGATAGAAAATTCGTATGTGATGTCACCAATGAAGGGTGCAAGAAGATGACGTAGCTAAGACTGTTTTTAGGGTACATAGTAGAGACGTTGAAGTTTGCAGCTATGCCTTTTGGGTTAACCAATGCACCAGCGGTTTTCATGGAGTTAATGAGCCGGGTGTGCATGACTGTATATAGACAAGCTAGTTAATGTATATATTTGGATGATATTTTAAACCGACCTGAAGTCTAAGGAGGAGTACGAGTCGCACGTTAAGATGATCGTAGTGATACTGAAGGAAGAGAAGATGTACATGAATTTTTCCAACAACGTAGAAGCGGAGTTAAGAGGAAGCTATCTAGATGTGGAAGGAATCAAATGGGTAATGAGCCGATCTTGGCATTACCGGAAGGAGCAGACGATTTTGTAGTATATTATGACGCGTGAAGCAAGGATTTGGAAGCATGCTTAGAAAAAAAGGGAGAAGGTGATTGCTTGACCATCGCGAAAACTAAAGGTTCTTATGAAGGATTGTATGACTAACGTGGTAGGTTTTGCCTTATAATTCTAGAGGCATTAAGTGAACGAGACGTGGAGAGTGATCTATATGGATCATAAACGTTTCCAACATACTTTCAATCAGAAGGATTGAACAGGAGGCAGAGTCCATGGATGAAGTTATTTAGTGAGTACGGTTTCAAGGCCAAGTACCATCTGGGAAAGGCAAATGTAGTTGTTGAATCGTGGAGTAGGAAAAAGAGTGAAGCCAAGAATGAGTTCTGGATTGACGTATGACGATCCAAGCTAAGATCAAGAAAGGATGTTGGTGGTATAAGATAAGACGTTCAAAGCAAAGAACGCGTCAACATGGGATGTTGCGTGGCTTGGACCAACTAGTGTGAAAAGATATGGAGAGTGGTTTATATTTGTTAGACAAGGTTCGGATCTCCATCTGGAGAGATGTAAGGACCTTGGCTATCGAATAGGCATATACGACAAAATATTCTATCCATCTTGGAGCGGATACGATGGTGTGGTTTTAGGATAAGTAATCGATGGCTGAGTATGAAGAAGGATGTAGCTAGTTGGAGTTTCAAGGGTTCTTCAGGATTGTTTGAATACACTGAGTTATCCGAGTAGAAGTGAGAAGATAACTAAAGTGTTTTTGTCAAGTTACAAGTTTGAGTAGTTGGATCAGTGCGATTGGGTGTAGTCAATGGACTGGACTAAGTCACCCTTATTTCTAGCTATGCTTAGGACATGTATTGTGGATGTTAGAGATAGTTGGGATACTTATCTTTGTGATATGTGTTTTATCCCTAAGGTGGGGATTATCTTTCGGGTATGAGATGTGCTTCACTTGATGCATTGTGGTACAGGAATGTAGGGTTACGTTTTATGGGTTGTAACTAGCGACATACAAGATGAAAACCGGTTTGGTTCAGAATTATCCTTAGTATAAGGTTTAACTGTTAGACTTGTGAGATGGGTAATTGAGTGTTACTTAGAGTATTCAGTTGAAGGGTGTATGATGTTTCGAAAAGTATGGTAAGTTGATACCAAGGTAAGAAGGTCCATTTGAGATTTTTGAAATGGTTATTGGTGAATATTAAATTATAGGAGTTAGAGTGTGCATGAACATGTTTAGTGTGTAAATTCGAATTTTTTGGTTTTGCTAAAGAACTATAGAAGTAATTAATGTTCAATGGAGTTAAGTTTCGAATTGTGTAAACCTAAGTATCCTCACTTATTCGTTGTGCCAAAGTGATAATTTGAGAGTTTTAATTGAAGTTGGGTACGTATGGTTTCTTATTGACCTTAATATGCCCTTAGATGTGTTTGTGATTTTGGTTAAAGTTATTTTATGAATAAACTCGAAGTCGAGCCGATTCTTTAAAAACATTAGGTTTTGTAACCAAACTTGATAACGGGTTTCAAGACAGTTCTTGTGAGATGAGTTGGTGAGTCCGAGTTGTAAAATGACGTTGTTACACAACCTAAGGTTTTGACGGTTTTTCGATGCGAGTGAGGTTCAATTTAGTAGATGTTTCTTTTCGTTGGGGGTTGTTGTGTTGCTAATTGCAACCTTGTGGGGGTAGAAATATGTCAGTAGCAGTTGGATTCGGTTTGTAAAAGTTTGTTGTTTTTTTTAAGATTAAGGTGGTCTAAGACTCTTTGTTTTGTAAGGAAACCGTTGAGTTTGTGGACTGAGAGGTCAAGAGTTTAAAGCGTAGTAAGATAGTGTTAGTACAATTTCGTTGGAATTCGAAGTGTGGCCCTGAGTTTACTTGGGAACACAAGGATCAAATAAGGTCTAAGTGTCCTTAGTTGTTTGTCGATAGTGATATTGCTGAGTAGTTAAAATCTCGGGACGAGATTTTTATTATGGTGGGGATAAGGTAACAACCATGACTTGAGTAGGTTAGTCAAACCATTAGTGTTGAATTATGTGTCTGTTGAACGTTACGGTTTATGTGATTTTATGTGTATTTACGTGGTTTATATGTGTTTGTGTGGATATGTGAGATTGATAATCAATCCATTTATGCGTGATCGTCTCATTAGGATTGGATTTGTGTTAAAATTTGTTGAGTTCATTTTCGTTCACTTTTGAGTAACGAGAAAAATGGTTATTGAGATTTTAGCGTTTTTGTGTTAAATGTGTAAGTATTTATACGTATACGTATTTTTGTGTTAGTAATTTAAGATAAGTTTAGGTTTTAGAGGTTAAGTTAAGAGAAATGAGTTATTTGATGGAGAAATTTCATTTTTATCACTTATAGTGATAATGGAATTGAATTAGTATTTTGAAAGAATTATTTTGGTTAATAAGTGGTTGTCTAGGTGATGGATTAAAATGTGAAGCGTGTCTTTGTGTAAGAAATGAGTTTGATTAAACTATGAGAGTTTTTGGTTAAACTTTCCATATATAGAAAGTGAATTGGAATATGAAAAGTTATTTAGAAAGCGTAAAACGTAGGTTTGCGAAAGAAGGTATGGAGGATTGTTTATGGTTTTTATAAATTATCAAACTTCAATGTTCTTTTAGTATAATAATAAAGAAAAAAAAAAAAAATAAAAAATTTATTTATGGATGAATTCGGTTAAAACGGGAATAGGTAAAAAAAAAAAAGAAGTCCAAGTGGGGCTCAAACTTGTTTGTGAAGGGTTATCCTATTAGGAACTATTTAAGCCAAACCAAGATTAGGAATACAGATTTTTTTCTCCCCCTGCTCCTTTATCGGACGATTCTCAAGAGAAAGAAAAAAAAGTTTTTTTTATCAAGTTATTAAGGTATCATTTCTACTTCCTAGTTTAATCTCTTTTAGCTATCATGTTTATTTATGTAATGTAACCATGTTGGATTAAGTTTATCATAAAAATTGATTAGTTTTCTTATTAGGGTTTAGTCTACTTTAAATTAATGGTGAATATATTGAATAGGGTTCTTGATTGTGAAGTGGTTATGAGTTTTAAGAGGAAGTTGGCTTGATTTATGCGTTTTGGTGTTTAATTAATGAGCATAATTTAGGTCAGATTGTTGAGTGAATATCTCTATGATGGAGAATGTAAACGACATGATTCTTTTTTTTAAACTGTAGATTTTTTAATCTTCTTTCCATAAAATCTAGCCTCGAAGGTTTTTTATGGTCGGGGAAGGGGGTCAAATGTGTTTTACAAGAATCGTTGTACCAAAATGTGTTTTCGGACGAATTTTGAGTAAAACTTAAGTGAGGTGATAAACCCTACCTAACGAAGTTGTTTTAAATTAAGACCTTTTACATAAAATAACTTTCATATGTCTATTAAGAAACCCAAAGGGATAAGGATATAATTAATTCTATGTTGGTTTTTATAAGTCGAAACATTTTTAGTGTGCAATCATGATCCTGAAAATTGACTAGTTTGTAAGTTTGATTTTCAAGGTATACTTAGGGGTTGAATGAATGCATGAGCTTCTGGGGGAAACTTAATATACACATGTGGGGTCATGTGTGAATTTTTGTGGGAATTATGGATGCGTTTTGGTATGGGTTTTGGGTCGTGCAAGTTGGGTAAAAATTCTACATTAGAGCATAAAGTTGTAAGTGTTTAAAATAAAAGTAAAGAGTAAATAAAAGATATAATGAAGGTATAAAATGATGGTAGGAGTCTGTTTCTTATAGTTTAGATGATATTTAGTCCATCATTAGGTTGTTATATTGGATTAAGCGTTTAGCTTACCGATGGTAACATGAGTTTTTATTGTGTATAGTTGTTAAGGAAGGAGTTTGAATTGCTTGTAGTTGCGTAAACACGTGAGTGTCATAGCCCTATCTTTTCTAAGATTTTTCATTGGCGGTGGTAACGATTGCTTGAAGTATGTGTGTTTTTATTACTGTGATTTTGATGGTTGAGCTTAAAAATGCATGTGCTGTGTGGCTATTACTTGCTATGTGTTGAATTGAATTGACAAGTGGAGCCGGGTTGGCTTGGATCGTGGGATCGTTCCTTCCCCACTTGGGTTGAGCCGAGCTATTTTTGAGTTGAGCTATTTTGTTTGAGTTATATTGATTTGAATTGTGTTGAATTGAGCTGATTGATTTGTAGTATGTGATAGTTCATGATATGCCATGCAACTGTTTATCTTTATCACAGAAATGTTGGAGTTGTTTTGAAATGTTTTGAGGTTGGTGTCTAAAACCTATGGCATCTCACCAACCTAGTGTTGACGTGTTTTAGCATCGTTTTCAGGTAACTCAGGTGATCGAAATTGATGTTAGGAGAGTTGCTAGTGAGACCATAGATGCAAGTTAAAGATCTATGATTTTGCTATGCCGTTTTATTTGAGCAATATGTTGATTTGATTTCTAGACTTTGTTTTGATATTGTAAGACTTGTATGGATGGTAATCCTTATCATTCATATTTGGTCGTTGGATATTTTTTTTGTTGGATGTTATCATGACACGTTGTGTCTTTGCATTTATTATGCATTTTAGTATTCTCTATATAGACGCCATTGTGTTGTGATGATATCCATTCTTGTTAACGCCTCGCGTTTCCGCCTTGGCGGGGTGTGACATGTTAGGCCCGTATTGGGCCTCGTAAAGGCTTGATAAGCTCATTTGTGGCCCGATAGGGCATATTTTATGTGTCTTACTATCCACGAGTTCAATAAACTTCTTGACACTTCTATAAGCTCAAATAAGCTTAATAATAGGCCATTGGTCCCTAACTAATGGGCTGTTGGGCCTGTTGGACCCAATTGCGGGTTGTTTAGATTAAACAAAACCATTAGTGGCCCGTTAAGCACCCTAGTGTTTCTTAGGACTCGTTAGGATACTAGTAATCAATGTAAGCTCATTTAGCACGCATAAGGGTCATGTTCGTCATATGCAAACATTTAATAATGTCGTTTACACCTTCCCATGCCAAGCCATTTCGTCCTTACAAAAAGTTTACGTATGGTTTTTGTATATTTCGAGTACATATGATAGTTTTCAAGTTAGTTTTCCATTCTTGAAGTTAAGTGTCAATGATCATGTCTTAACTCGTATTTAAGTCTCGTTTTGTACATGTTAACGTATCTTAGCACCACACAAGATCATAAACACGTAGTATATGTGCGTTAAACATGCATGGGTTGAACCATGCACGTTTCATGCTCACGTGTATTTGCTAATTACAATTTATCATGACTTAAATGACTAGTTAAGAAAAACCACGAATGAGATATGGACATAATGAGCTTAGTTCGACTTACAATAGTCCTAGCGTCTTGCATGTGTAGTTTTTAACGAGTAGAATGGCAACCCAAACGTGTCACACGATCATATATCAAACCTATGTTTCAAAGCTCATACATATATCCAACCTTGGCTCGTGATCCTTCTTATTACCTTGTATGAAAACCCTAATGTTATTTGTAGGTTCGAATGAGATGGTGAGGGTGTTTGTTTGCGTCTTATGACCCGAGACAAGAGGGAAGACAATATGGTTTGTTTGTTTGAGTGTTTGTGTGTTTATAAGTTTTCAAGAAGGTTTAAGTGTCAAATGAGAGTGTGTATATATAGGCATGAGAACTAGTTAGCTTTCCTAGTCCTAATCCAAACCAAAACCGTGCCCTAGGTTAGTGGAGACATTAAGGACACATTTTAATTAAACCCTTGATGTACATGTACTTAGGGAGATCAAGGGAGATTTTCTAGTTAATTTAGCACACGGGACAAATGGTTTATGGGTTTCACTTGCCCATACTCGGCCAACTTGGGTTTTTAACATAACAATATAATAAATTTTGTGTAAATTTTGTATTTAAGGTTTAAAATGTGGTTTGGTTTGAGTCCTAAAAGAATTCTAGTATTTTCGGGGTGTGTCCTTAATGTATTTTATAGCGAAACGATGACCACTTTACGTGACCAACAAAAATTAAAAGTTCAATGTTAAATAATTTTTTCTTCTAATAATTATATTACACTTGATTGACGTAAACCTTGAATTTAATTGGTGATCGTTTACGTTAAATGATATTTACTATCTAGGAATTAGGTTTAAAAGTCAAATTAAAAGTAAATCTTCGTATCGGACCAAATAAATAGTGACAAAAAAATAGGAGTCGAAAAATGACTGAAAATGAGAAATGTTCATTGTTAAGAACAAAGAATCGTTTGGATTTATGTCGAAGGTTTGCCAATAAAAGCATATACTCGTAATACGTTTGCTAAAATAGTTTCTCAATGGGCGAACTTATTGATGTTGAAGACAATGAAAATTCATCTCTGCCTTTCAAAAGGTTGTGCTTGAAAACTACACCTTACTAGATTAAAAATATAAAGTTAAAATCATTATGAAGGGCCAAATTTACTGGATTCAGGTTAAAGAACTTGAAGCTTGGTGTCCAGATTTTGATGTTGATCAGGAGGATAATAACTCTTCAGAAGAGGAGTCCGAGTGTGATTTTGTGATAGAAACCAAAAGATGATAATTTTTAAGCCAGATAGAAGACGAAATTGATCATGTTTCCTGACTCAAGTTGTCAATGCATAACAAAGATAAACCTTCCAACTCTAATGAATCAGTTGATCCTAACAAATCTGAAGATCCTTTTGAGATTTATAAAATCTTAAAAAAGAAAAAAGAACCAGAAGTAACCAAGAGTGATGAACCATAATTCCCTCCAGGTTTCACTCCTGAGGTAGTTGATGAAAATGTCATGGAGTTCAATTCGGTAAAACTTCCATTCCTAAGTTTAAAGCAAGTGGCTCAATTCTTGATGTGATGGATGAATTAATAAAGGTGGGTCAAGCAATGGGCTACAATATGGATGGATGCATGAAGAACATAGAATCTATTATAGGTTCTCAAGGAGATTGTCACGGTTTTAGATGAATTTTATGTCCTTAAAAATTCAAGGCCTTGGTAATAAGGCAAAGAAAGGGTGGATTCAAGAGTTGAATACGAAACATAGAATCAACTTTGCTGTTATTCAAGAAACTAAGATGGAGAAAATTAATCTTTTTTCTATCAAGTCGTTGTGGGGAAATTACTGCTTTGATTACGTTTTGTGTCCTTCTATTGGTTATTCTGTTGCTATTTTATGTGTCTGGGATCCTAGATTTTTTGTTAAAGACAATTCCACCATCTCTGATTTGTTTTTAGTAGTCTTAGGCACGTGGGTGCCCACGTCTACTAAACTTCTTATTATTTTACTTTACGCCCCTCAAGAGCTTTCAGAAAGAAAGATGTTATGGGATTATATTCACCACTTGATTGATTCCTGAGATGGTGAATGCGTGATCTTAGGTGATTTTAATGAAGTTCGCTATGAGCAAGAAAGGTATGGTACTGTGTTTAATTTACATGGTGCTAATACTTTTAATAATTTTATTACTATGACTGGATTGGTGGATCTCCCAATTATAAAGGGATACTCTTTACATGTCCTCATCAACAAATCTGCTTCCAAGATGAGTAAACTGTATAGATTTCTTATTACGGAGGGTCTTTTGTCTTTATTTCCTTCTATATCGGCTTTATGTCTTAATAGACATTTATCCGATCATCGTCCTATCATTATGCGTGAATTGAATACCGATTATGGTCCTACCCCATTTCGTTTTTTTCACTCTTGGACTTACAAGAAAGGGTTTGATGAATTGGTGGAGAGTTCATAGAAGAAGGCAGCTTGTACGGAACCAAATGCGATTATTAAATTGAAGAAAAAACTTCAATCCCTTAAGAGTTCAATAAAACAATGGGTTAAAGAGGATAAAATTAATGTCAATGCTGCTAAGTTGTTTGGTCAAATTCAGGCTCGTCTTTTAGATCTAGACAAGACTATAGATCAAGGAAGAGGTACCAATGATACTGTGAACGATAGATCTAAACTTTTAAAAGAGATCCATGATCTTAATTCCTTTACTTTACTTGACTTGGCGCAAAAGGCAAAAAAAATTCATTGAGCTATAGAAGGAGATGAAAATTCCAAATATTTTCATGGTATCATTAACAAAAAAAGATCTTAGATGGCTATTCGAGGTGTTCTTGCTGAAGGTGAATGGATGGTTGAACCTGCTATGGTGAAAAGGGAGTTTTTCAATCATTTTTCTAATCGATTCGCAGCTCCCATTTCTCCTAAAATTTCTATTCAATCATAGTTTCCTAAATGTTTGTCTTTAGACTGTGGCACTAATAAATCTTTGGGTCCTGATGGTTTTTCTTTTGAATTCTTCAGACGGTATTGGAGCATTATTGATCAAGATGTGGTGGTTGCGGTCCTTCTATTCTTTTCCACATGCTCTTTTCCACCAGGATGTAACTCTTTGTTTATTGCGTTAATTCCTAAAACGCAAGAAGCTAAGTTGGTAAAAGACTTTCAACATATAAGCTTGATTAGGAGTATGTATAAAATTATTGCCAAAATCTTGGCTAACCGGCTAAGTCTTGTCATTCCAGATCTTGTCATTGTTGTCCAATAAGCTTTTGTTTCTAATCGTCAAATCCTTGATGGCCCTTTTATTCTCAATGAGCTCTTTTCATGGTGCAAACGGAAGAATACTAAAGCTATGATCTTTAAAGTTGATTTTGAGAAAGCTTTTGATTTGGTAAGATGGGATTTCTTAGATGAGGTGTTGCATAAATTTAGGTTTGGAGATAAGTGGCGAGGCTGGATCCAAGGTTGTCTTTCTTCTTCCATGGGGTCAATTCTAGTTAATGATAGTCCGACTAGCGAATTCCAATTCCATAAAGGCTTGAAGCAGGGAGATCCTTTATCTCCTTTTCTCTTCATCTTGATTATGGAAAGCTTACATGTTTTGTTTGAAAATGTTCTAACTGCAGGTCTTTATAAGGGCATTCATCTTGATGATTCTTTAAGCCTCTCTCACTTGTTCTATGCAGACGATGTCGTGTTTGTTGGTAAATGGGATAAATTAAAATTTTCTACCATTGTTAATGTGCTCAAGTGGTTCTTTATGGCTTCGGGTCTTAAGATCAACATTCATAAAAGCAAACTTATGGCATTTGGTATCCTTATCCCCAAAGAACGTAGTGGCCTCTACAGCTAACTCTATTGGATGTGCTATTCTTACTTTCCCTTTTAACTACCTTCGTGTTAAAGTGGGTGGCAATATGTCAAGACTTATTTCATGGGATGAAGTTATTGCTAAAATTTCTTCTAGACTTTCCAAATGGAAGCTCAAAACTTTATCCATTGGTGGCCGATATACCTTAACCAAACCGGTTCTTAGCTCCTTACCTCTCCATTATTTCTCCATTTTTAAAGTTCCCAAAGGTATTCTTAATAAAATGGAATCCTTTCGAAGAAATTTTTTTCAATGGAGTTGATAATCTAAAATAAAAGAGTCATTATTGGATGGAAAGCATATTTTTAGCTTCAAAGAAAATGAGGCTTGGTATCTCTAGTTTATTCGCTCTTAACCGCGCTATTCTTTTCAAATGGATCTGCCATTTTATTACCAACGGTTCTTCTCTTTGGTCTCGTGTTATTAAGGCATTTTATGGTAATAGAGGTGCAAATGATAACATTCATAATTCTTCGAAGACGTTCTCTGGATTGATATCAATCCGTGAGTCCAAGTCCCTTCATCAACAGTTATTGATTTTTATCACTTATGAAAAAAAAATAGGTAATGAGAGAGACGTCTTTTGGGACGATGTTGGGACCTTCTGAGTTGCCTTTGAAACTTAAGTTTCAGAGCTTAACTCGTTGAATTCGATAAGACTTTAGTGTACTATCACGTTAGCGATACGTCTCTTATTGCTTCTTTCAGGAGAGCTCCTCGTGGAGGTATTGAGGTTGATCAATTGCGCCTTCTTGGAGATATTATATCTCCTATTGTACTTTCTAATTCTAATGATCGTTGGCTTTTAGGGATGGCAAAAAAACCCAAACCAGACGGGGAAACCCGAACCCAAAATAATTGGGTTGGGGCTAGGCATGCTTATCAGGTTACGAGGCGGGTTTGGGGCTTAAACGGGGATTTTAACTCGGGTTTAGGGCGAAAGTGGAGAATATCATCCCCGCCCCGCCCCGCCCAATTAATATATACACATATAAAATATATGTATATTTATATAGTATTTTGTTACTATTTACGTAATAAAAAAACTTCTCTAATATTGTTACTTTTTTATCTTTGTAATATTGCAAAATTGTTATTACAGAAACTTGTTTAATGTCATTATTTTTTAAGTTTGAAACTTTTATAGTGTAATTTATCATTATACATTTATGATATTATCGTGAAAACTTAATAAACCTTGTTTGTAATTGATTATTAATAAGTTTTTAATTCTTCAAGTTATTGCTAACAGTCTAAAAATAATAATAAATGTGAAATGGTGCGGCTTTGGTTGAGAATTGCACACAAAGATGACCCCCTGTATAAGATCCCTGATTAGTACTGGGTTAGAGATTTGTCTCTTATTTCTACTTTCAGGAGACCTCCCCGTGGTGGTGTTGAGGAAGATCAATTGCGGCTTCTTGGCGATATTATATCTTCTATTGTTCTTTCTAACTCTAACGATAGATGGATTTAGAGATTAGATTCGGCTGGAGATTTTTCTGTGAAATCAGCACATTGTTATATTGATAATTTTTTCTGCCTAAAGATGAAGTTTCTACCAGATGGATAGTTTCTGTTCCCATCAAGGTAAATATTTTTGCATGGAAAGTTTGTTTGGATAAGCTCCCCACGATATTGAACCTTTCCATTCGAGGTCTTGATATCCCATCGATCCTTTGTCCCAATTGCTACATTGTTGTGGAATCCACTGCCCATATCCTCTTCTCTTGTGATATGGCTCGTCAATTAATGCGTAAGGTGGCCAGATGGTGGGAGGTGGAGATTCATGACATTCATTCGTATGGTGATTGGCTTCTTTGGTTCAATAATCTCCGTTTTCCCAAGAGGCTTAAAGACGTTTTTGAAGGTGTTTGTTACGTTATGTGGTGGGTTATTTGGAAATATCGCAATCAAGTTCTGTTCGGGAATATTCATCCTCGTATGGACCTCCTTTTCGATGAGATCTCTCGGTTGTCATATACTTGGTGTTCTAGTCGATGTAAATCTCTTAGTATTGATTGGAACGTTTGGATTAAAAACCCTAGTTCCTTTAGTTTGTAATTTCATCTAGCTCCTTGCTAGTTTTCAATAAATTTGTCGTTCAAAAAAAAAGTAGATATACCTTCGACTATTTCAAAAATAGTTTCATGCTCATACAATATCGACGTCTAAAATAGTGATCCGAATATTTTGGATTATCACAAAAATAGTCGGCCAACAAACGTTCTTCTGCAGCATCACGTTCACGGTATATCGGATTACGGGAACGTGAACTTTGAGCTTCTTGTTGTTGCAAAGATTGGTGATACTGATAAGCTATTATCAAAAGCAAATACTCACCTTTATCATCGGATTCGTATGCACCATATGTGTTCATAGTTTACAATATTTGAAGTTTTTTAAGCATTATGGTTGAGATGATGATAGAAGAAGTCGTATGAAAAATGATTAAATTGGGTATGATATATACAAGATTTTGGTGCCCGCGCTTTGCTGCGACACGTTTTGTATAAAGCGTTTTTCAACTTTTTCACTACCAACAAATAAACTCATCTTGTCTTACTGTGTTCTTCGGATAGAATGTTTAGAAAAGTGAAAAGCATAAAAGAATATGTAATTTGCGTTGAAATAAACCACATGCTCATATTTTACTATAAAACTTGTATCCGTACTCAAGCACAACATATGGAACAAAAACAACACTGTTATGATGGAAAAAGTTCATTTTTGATCCTTTTGAATCCTGATGTGCCATGTAACAAAGAGGCGCGCAACAAAGATTACAATTCCTTACCCCAAGTTTTAGTGGTTAGACCTAGTTGGACCCGTTACAACTGTAATAATAGTATAATTTTTGTAATCTACTTAATGCCTAATCCATTTATCTTGAGCACCATAATAGGTTACAATCCTATATACGTGTCATACGAAAAAGTAACAAACTTGTCATTTGTTCATAAAATCAATCACTACAAAGGAAGGTCTAATATGTATAGCATTGTATTGATGATAAGATAAGATTGAGAGAGAAACTAAACAACATTGTTGCCATTTCATGTAAAAGCAATAACTAAACAATAAACGACAAATTATACTTTCACCTGGGTTTAATTTTTACCCTTTATTTGATGTAGCACAATTGATTAACATGAATTCATGAAAACATTATACAAAAATTTGACTATAAGATCTGAGAGCAGATGACCAAGTTTGTGCAGACCAGCTTTCAACTTCCCGAGTTTATCTAACCTTGCTTCTGTGTCTTCATTAGATCAAAGTCTTGCCTTATCCCTGCCACTTCATCAACTAATAAAACTTCAGCAAACTACCTATAATGTGGTGAATCGTTAACTTTCAAAAATAAAACCCTCGACAAATAAAATCACACTTTGTAGCACGTATGATCTAGTATTATATTCATTCAACAATTGCCACTTCTTCGGCTTTCTTTCTTCAGCTTATAACCTTAAATAAGCCATAACCTTAACTTATAAGCTCATAGGTTGAAAAGGAAAATTAACTTATTAGCTTTTTCCCAAGCCCATAAGGTGGCTAAGGTAAATCCAAACACCGCTTGTAAGTGTTAAAGTTTTGTTAAACTTGCATAACATGCCAAACTTGCAGACCAGCTTTTAACACCCCCTTTATGAGTATGACTTATTTGAATCATGTGTCACAAACACTTTTTGCCTTGTTCTTTTTTAAAGGACCAGGCTACACGCATACCCTTCTTATCTATTTTAAATCTACAATATGTGTTTGATTTCCAGATATCATGGTTTACTAAAACACTGCATCACCGGTTCAAATTTTGTTAACATGCCCCAGTTTTACTCTTCGCACTCTCGATATTCACCGCTTCACTCAAATCACACCATATAACAATTCGTTTAATATACGCAGCTAGTATAAGCACTCGAAAGCAGCCCTTTAAGTAGTTATTCTAATAAGCAATCTCCATATATGCATTTTAATAAGCAATCGCAAGCATGTTAGATGCAGTAAAGCATTACCAAATTTTAAGCTTATAATCAGAGCTGCTACACTACTGTAAATATTAGTAACGCTTGGCCATTTTAGTAATCACCAATCCCAAATACCCCTATCTGCCAGATTATTGTATGTCAAGCACAACCTACTCACTGTGCGCTTCTGCTATATCTAAAACTTAGCTACAATTTACTTATATCACCATAATACACTTCATTATCACGGTACCTAATTTGTTACTAACTAATACAATTCTATGTAAGTTATCAATTCCTGACGTAAAGACACTTGTTGGTTAATCTATGCAGTATAAACGAAACACTTCATTCAATTCATAAAAGAGTACCTCATTTGTTTAAAGCACAAAATAAAAATCACAATGGGAGGTGCTTTCGTAAAATAAGTAACTTAAACAATGAACCGTTTTGACCCGTTAACTAACCACCTCATTTTTCCACATATGCATGATATGTTTGATCTAAATAAGATTGTGAGAAAAAATTACCTCCAGATTATCTTGATCTACTTTGCAACCCTCAGTAAGCTGTTGCCATACAAATGTGTGCCACTCTCATATAGATCCTATGCCTATCAATCACATTAACAGAAAAGTGAGTGAATTCAAATTTAACAAAGATGAAGGCGCAATTAAAGAAAGAATGACATTAACCTGGAAGTGAAGGTGATTGATAGTAGCAAGTGACTCAAAGCTATTGTTAATGAAGCTCAAAACTGTGACCAATGAGGCTCAGAACTGCATATATCAAAGCATAGCCAAATACCCGCCATGGTTGCAACCACATTCCGGATGTGGCTGCCTCGCCAAGGTACGGGCCTCGGTAAACTATGCTCCAAAAAAATGTCATTGCAGAAAAATTTCACTGCCTCAATAAAAAACAGGTGAATAAGTTTAACCGACGTTCGTACGTTGACGAAACATAACTTCCACCATATACATCTCAGATCTAACTGGTTACTGTAGCAATATGAGGGGAGATCTTGTTATGTTTAGTATAAAGTTATAGAACACACAAAACAAACCTCAATAGATTTTCTTTTTCTCAATAGGCTGTGATAAATACAGATTAAAAAAAATATTATCTACAAAGTACTGTAGAAAATGTGAGACAATAATATGACGAATGTATTATTTGTTTGGCTCAGACTTGCGAGCGCGGAACTGGACAAAAGGGTATCCGAGCCCGCCATGGCTGCAAACACTTTTTGGATTGTGTTGCCCCGCCAAGATACGGGTCCTTTCACCCATGGTGTTCCAGCAAAAATAATAAACGCACGAAAGTTATATTATATTCATCGACAATGCGAGCCGGCACAACACATATAAAGCGAATAGCCAGCTTATGATTTGTGCTCATAAGCCAAGCCAAATGGCAGTCGTACCACGAAAACACGCGACCCGCAAACAACCATAACTTTCAAATTCAGTGTGTTTTGAGTATATGTACGCCATGGCTGCAAGCCTAGCAAGCTTGCCACGCCACGACGCAAACCATCGCATCCTTGCCCGTATCCACCCGATCACGTTCCAAACACCCAAACTGTGCTAACTACATTTTTTTCAGCAGACAGAAGACACAAAGGCTAATGTGAGCTCACACAGACACATTAACCGAATAGGCAGTTTGAGATTTGTGTTCATAAGCCAATCCAAACGGCAGTTGGCATCCTGCTCTCAGCCTTGCCAGAGGCTGCCCGAAATCCAACCAAACACGCAAGTCGTGTATAGTGACTCCAAGCCTACACAAATAAATCCAATTGATAAACTTTACCAATTGTCTATATAAAGAGTACAATTTTACACAGAGAGCGTATGAGATTTTCTACATTTTCCTGCTTATCTAGTGTTTTTTCGGGTTAAGCAAAAAAACCTTATCTACTTTTTAAGATTCCTGTAACACAATAAGCTGAAACATTCATCCTCCATCAAAAGTTTTGAGCAAAAAAGTGCTAATCAAGGCTAAAAAACAAAATAAGGTAATAAAGAGATTCTGCATTCAATTCCAAACACCCCTTAACTAATTTACAAATCCTTGTGACAAACACCGGGGCCTATGTTATTTAGAAATTCATGTGCCAAACACCCGGAACAATGTTATATAAGTTTGATCAATTCCAAAATCGTAATGATAAGCATTAGCTTCAATCTAATATATGGCTTGGAACAACATCACACATTTAAATCAATTAACTTGAAAAAAAAATTCTACAAAAACCCTAAAAATATGAAATATCAAAGATTAGTAATTAAGCTTGATAAACTTACAAATCGATTTAGGTTTAACTCATTATTGTCATCATTGTTGGCCGCGATAGATCCAAACCTTCTTGATTGAAACAACAATTGATTTTGTTTTCCAATAGCTGTCTCTAACTGAAACAACAATTGATTTTTCATAAAAATGCTGGATTTGATGAGAGAAAGAGATGAGAGGGATTACTTAGTGGATTATAGATTTGAGATATGTTCGGTGGGTTTAGTAAGAACCTTCATGCTTGAGGGAAGATAACAGTTTTTTTTTAGTCACATGAACACGTGTTTTAACACCACACAAAGCTTCATTGTTAATAAACTACTGTTCGATTAAATAAATGTTTTATTGTAGCAACTGTGAAGGCCATTAAACAAATGAATTATTGTAGTAACGCCAGTAACTGTTCATTAGTATTATAATATTATTATTTTTAATATAAAAAACTACTGTAGCAAATGTGTGTGTAAGGATA
>BQNB010013244.1:0-28829 GCA_026074375.1 Tanacetum coccineum | reverse complement strand
AAGAATAATACAAGGCGTATATAATACGCGACAGGTATTATATATGAAAATAAAATAAAGTATATAATAACTTGCAAGTATTATATGAGAATCGTGAGAAAAACAATTAAAACAACATAATTCGAAACGATGTTTTCAAAGCTTTTACAAAAGTTGTGTTTTTATCTTCTAATCGGAAATTATAAAATACCATTTTATAATTTAGTATTTCGTTACGACTTTAACTAAACTAGTTGCGTTGTTGTAAAAGTATAACTTTCGTTTATTTACCGGTTTATCGTATCATTACGAATAAAAATCTTTAAAACTACAATACCTTGTCCTTTTTATCGGGTTCTAAATTAATAGAAGTTTTAGTAAAATATACTAAGTATGAAAATTTATATAGATTTTGACATGACGTTTTCATTTATATGACGTTTCCATTTTTACCAAGTGTTTTCCCTTAATCAATACTTTCAAATCTCCGCGTGTTTCAATTTATATCTAAACGAAATTAACAATTAACAACATAAATAAAACCAAACACACCCGAAAGTTGTTAAAACCAACACACCCTTCTATGGTGTTATTTCAAAACCAAACCGCACCCTCCTGATAAGAAACCAACAACACCATGTTGGTGCTTCTGCTAAAAGCTAAATGCACCTATGTGGTGTCGAGACAAACCCAACGCACCCTAGGCTGTTAAGACAGCCAAACGCAGCCTAGCTGCTGACCCGGACCCAAACGCGCCCTTTGTGGTGGCTGACCAGCGAAACAAACACCCTTGTGGTGTTTTGTTAACCAACCGAACCCCTTGGTGCCACAACGAAAACCAAACGCAGCCTTGTGGCTGTTTTATACAGCCAAACGCACCCTTATTGGTACAAATACCCAAATCGACGCACCCTCTGGGTGGACTGCCAAACCAACGCACCCTTTTGGGTGGTACGAACAAGCAAACGCACCCTGGTGGGTGACTCAGAAAAACAAACGAACACCCCTGGCTGCTATTATACAACCGAACGCACCCTATGGTGGTTGAGACCACAAACCCACGCACCCTAGTGGTGCGAACCCTGGAACCCAACGCACCCTAACTGATTTTTATAAAGACCATACGCGCCTTGGGTGACAATAACGACCAAACGCACCCTTGCTGTTGGGACAGCGGTGGCGTGGTCATGGTGAGATTGTGATAAGGGTGGTGTGCAAATGGTGGTGGTGATGGTGGCTGGAAAATGGCAGGCGACTGGAGATGGTATCGATGAGAGGGTGGTGTAGATCGGTTGGATCGGAGTGGTGTGGGATGGTGATGCCAGCGGCTGGAGTGGTGGCCCAAGGTTGGCCGGATTTCTCGCCGGACATGAATGGGGGCGCCGGATTATTGAGAGGGGAGTATGTGAATATTTAGGGTTATGAAATAAAAAAATGACCTATCCCTAATTATGTATACACATATATATTAGAAAGTTCTTTAAAGAAAATGACAAGTTTAATATAGTATAGGGTAGGTTTTATAAATAACTCTCCAGGGACTGAAGTTGAAATTTTTGGGAAATTTTTGTAAAATATCGGTTCGGGTCTCGTTTGAGTTAGTTATTGATTAATTCAAGACACGAAACTTGCGCCATTGCTTTCCAAATCATTTTTCCTATAAAATGAGTACCCACTCGACTAGTATTTTATAAATATTTTTATAAAATATATTTAAAATCATTATTATTTATTTGGTACCATTGGGTGTCGCGGGTAAGCTTTGTCCGTAAAAATGAAACTTTGCTTTGAACAACGCGTTTTCAACAAATGTTTTCGAATAAAATGATGAATAATTTATTAAATATTTTTATTTAATAAAAAGTGTTAATTAAATATAATTTAATTATTTTCTAGTTTTTAAATCTTGTGAGGGCATTTCAGTCACTTTCTGACTGTTTTCGGGTCTCGGTCAAAACTGAAAAGTTTTCAGAAATGTCGTTTTACGTCAAATTGCTTTAGAGTCCGAATAATGAAAACGTGATTTAATGGTTCGTTTTTTATACGTCAACTATTAATTAATATATATCTTTTTCGTTTTCAAGCCAAATAAGTTAAAAATAACTTTTACTTGGGAAATATAATAATAAATATGATTTATTATTTGAAATATGTTCCGAAAATTTTACCGGTCACGCGGTAATTGTTTTTACGAGACAATAAAAGACCAAAAGTCAAAAAAATTCAAGTCAGACCCTAAAAGTCAAAGGGTAAAATCGTCATTTAAAATTTCAAAAATTCTCGAATGTTACAGTAACAATCATTAAGGATGGATTAGGTTATTGTAAATAATCTGTAATTAAGAGGTTTTGATCATCAAAAATCGTTTTAGGGATAATAATTAGGGTTTTGAGTAAGTTAATTAGGGTTAATTATGCTAAATTCGGAATATTTTGTAGAAATACTTTTGTTAAAATGTAATGGTTAAGAAAAAATATTTTCTTGATCACTAATCATGCTTAATGATTTGTTTGTACATACCTTAAGTGATTAATCTTAGAAATAGAATTTTACGATTAATAATTTGTAAACGTTATTTTTATCGTAAACGTTTTTATATTTTTTTATTATCAAAACGTTGAGAGGTCGAAAAATATAAATAACGTTTTTATACATTATTTGTATTAACAATCTCCCCCTTTTTGATGATGACAAAATATAAACTCATTTTGTATAAAATTAAAGGTTTCAAATTATTAATGAGTTTCATTCCATTTCTCCCCCTTTTTATCGAATTTAAAAAGGATGATCGTCGAATTGTTGTAGAAAGAAAGAAGTCGACGATATCAAGACTCCCCCTTGATGTAGGCTCCCCCTCGTTTGGGGCACCAAGGGATCGATCTTACGAAAATTGTTGGCTATAAAACAAAGTTAGAGGTACAAGTGCAAGACAAATATCTTTAAGCATAACTATAAATTCAAGTCACCAATAAAAGATTTTCATTCAATAATCAAAAACTCATACAATAGACATACAACATGCAACGAAAATAAAGCTAAGACTAACAAGGGATCATTAATTCATGAATTACACTACAATCAAAACATAAAGATAATACTACATAAGTCTTAGATGATCCATGATTCATAGGAGATGACTTTGAGCAAAAAGGTTAGGACAACATTTTATGAGGTGACATGACAAAATGTTTAAGGGTGAGGTGGAGAGAGTGAAGTAATGGTGGTAGTAAGAAGATACTCAATGTGAGCAAACATTAAGTTCATCTCATCCCTAAGAGTGAAGATAAGATTACGGTTGTGAAAGCAACAAAGACAAGTTGACCCATGATAGTCATGATAGTTGAAGTAAATAGGATGACCCATGAGAGATGGTTAAGGTGGTGGTTGTGGTGAAGGTGGTGAGGAAGTATCAAGAATTTGATCAAGAGGAGTGGTTGGTGACAAAGAAAGAGTGATGTCTAAAGAAGGATGACTTTGGATTGGAGTTGGGTATGATGGTCTTGGAGGTGCATCCATGATGTTATCAAGAAAAGGATTGGACGGTTGAGGAGAAGGTGTGTCATTGGAAGTGGGAGGTGAAGATTGAGGCTTTGCTTCAAATGAGGAAGAGGTGGTGCCAAATGTAGAAGAGGTATCTTTGGTTGATGGAGTTTTTGATGGTCATTTGGTGGAGATGGAGAAGAGGAAGTTGTTATGGGAGAAGGTGTGGTGATAACATCTTTATCACTAGAGATGTTGACAACGAGTTGTCTAGGTGGAATGATGGTTAGTTTGATTTTCTTAGAAGGGTTAGAGGAGGAGGCTTGAGTGGAAGCCATGGAAGTAAGGTATGAAGGAGATGAAGATGATAAGAAGAATGGTGAGGATGAGTGTTTATGGGAGAAGGTGTGGTGATAACATCTTTATCACTAGAGATGTTGACAACGATTTGTCTAGGTGGAATGATGGTTAAGTTTGATTTTCTAAAGGGTAGAGGAGGAGTTAAGATAAGAGAACGGTTGGGGTCTTGAGTGGAAGCCATGGAAGTAAGGTATGAAGGAGATGAAGATGATAAGAAGAATGGTGAGGATGAGTATTTAATTTAGAAGGAGTGGATTAAAGAGGTAAAGCATGAGGATTAGAAAGTAGATTCCAAAAGTGGTTTAGCAAAATGCAAAGAGTATAGCTGTGTCTAGTGGAGAAGATAGTCAACTGCACAGAAAATCAGGTAGTCACCGTAAAATTTCCGTGATTCTGATGGCGGTCCCATAATTATATGGCGGTCCCATATATATTTGGGGGCCGCCCTTTATTTATGGGGGCCGTTTTCTGGAAGAGTAGAATTTTTCCAGTTTTTCAAATTTTTGTAAAACAAGTCCAGAAAAAGTTTCCTAAAGTCACCCTTTTGCAGTCAATCCTATTTCGTCATGAATCATCAAAGCTAAAGATTATCTAATGCTAAGGCCTAGCTAAGCATGTATGACAACACAAAAGCATATATAGCATAAAGTTTAGGATGATAAAATTGAACGATCATCCAAGGCAAGTTATATTGCCCAAGTTTAACACTAATTGTTTTACCACTCATGTTAAGTCTAAGTACTAAAGCATAAATAGTAAAAGCATAATGCTAACAACTATAAATAAGTAGCATAAATAATAAAATGTTCTTAAAGCAATTCTCCAAATTGCTTACTTCTTCATCTTCCTTAACAAGTTGCGGATGCCTTTCCCGAGTGACAATAGTCCACCCCGTTGCTCATCTCGTAATTAAACTTGATGGTTTATGATTTTGATTTGACGGGTGTAAAATGGTTCCATGTGAGGGTCGATTTTAGGTGGGTTCTGAAAGACACGAGGAACGTCGTTTGTTAGAGAATTAACAAAACGAGTGGGAGAAGGAGTACTTTCACGCGAGGTTCCTTCATTATCGTCATCATCATTGAGATGAGAGGAAGATGGTTAAACGAAGGCGGAAGATGAGGAAGTAGAATGACGACCTCTTCTCGTGCCACAATCCTTTCTAGTCTTTTGCTCTTGTTGAGCGGTAAGAGGATTCATGACACGATCCTACAAGACATAAGACTCATTGACCAACTGAGGACTTTCACTTATGACGAATTTAAACAAACGAGTTAATAACATACCATAGGGTAAAAATTAACCTAGCTTGTTTAGTGACCCACTCCATTCGTTTTGCCATAAAATAGGTGAGGTTAAACTTTTTGGATCTTGCAATACAATAGAGCATGTAACAAATACACGCGGGAACATGGTCCCGATTACCCCCCAGACAGAAAACATTTTCCCGAATAATTTCTTCCAAAGGCTTCATGGTTGACACAATTTCACGAGTGATAATTTGATGATCTTGAACATAAAATTCTTGCTTATGACGGGTGCGAGTGACCTGACCTTCTCAATCATTTCGAATATACGAAATGATGTCATCAGGAGAAGGAGGGTTGATTTGGTATGGACCATCCCTAGGAACACTATATGCCAAGTCGTCAAGTGACCACTTGTCAGTAAAGACACAAGCACCCTCACAAGGTATGTCAAGAATTTGAGCAAATTCTTCAAGAGTGTAAGAAAAGAATAGATTTTCAATCACAAACTGGATTAACATTTGAACTTCGTCATAATAGTTTATTTGATATTGACTATAGAATTCAAGTATGAAGCGAGGACAAATTTGGTCATTGATTTCAAGAAGACACTCAAACTCAAGCAAACTAAACAAGGAACGAACATAGCGTAGATCCGCAAAGTCCTCAAAAACCACCCGACCCTAATGAATGTAGTGACTTTCAAGGTTTCTTAGTCTTTCTTTTAAAGGTGAACGGTATTCATGTGAAATTATTGGAATGTAGTGTCTTGTATTTTTATGGTCTTCAGATGATTTGCGAGGCATGATTACCTAGAAAGAAAGTATTGAAGTCACATTTTATTATCATTTACTTGTAGTATTGTATGGACATTGTTTCTAGTGTGTGCCTAATGTGACAAATGTGGAGTAACGATTAACTCGACCTAGAAATAAAATCCTAAGAGTTAACCCAAACGCTCCTTAATTTGATTTTGCTCATCCAAACATGTCGAAAAATACATATGAATTATGTATCTCGAATTTTGTTCATGAGATCATTATGCATGTGTTTAAAAATATTTTAAGTTGTATTAACAATGCATAACCACAATTTTATTATGTTCCTAACGTGAGTGTTTTGAAAATAAAATTGGGGTTTAGGTTCGAAATCAATTTTTTGATAAACTCACTGGTGTATGTAAATCTTATGTCTAAGGGAAGCATATTAGTTATACATTATATCCTAGTAGACCTAATTGTACAAAATTGAAAGAAAAATGGAAAATCCCCAATTTTAATTTTTGTGTTCATCATGAACCCTAGACTCAAATTGAAAGAAAATAGATGAAATGACTTACAATTGATGATCTTTATGATGTTAGGAATGATTATTAGTGTTGATTTGATCTTCAATTAGTGTTTAGGTGGTTGATTTTGAGTTTTGGTGGTTTTGGTTTCGTGTTCGTTGCACCAGCAGGGAAGGGTGTGTTTGGCTTTGTGTTTTGAAAATTTTTGTTAAGTGTTAAAAATTAGACGTCTGCTGGTGGCGGTCCCATATCGATCAGGGGGCCGCCCAAAAAGGGTTTGGGGCCGCCTGAGATATGGGGGCCGCCCGTATTGGACTTTTAAATTTTGACACGAATTTACGAGGAAGAGTGACTAATTAATTTGCATTTCGCGAATTAAAAATATTTAACAAGCTTCGGATGAAGTTGTTAAATTGTCACGACGCGGAATAGAACGCGGACTAGAATCGAGACTAGAAGAAGGAGAAGCGAACTAACACGATTTATGGAATGTGTTCCATCATTCCTAAACCAAGACGAAAATAATTAAACGATTCACATTTAAGGGGTTTCGTAAGGATGTCGGCGATATTGTCGACGGACGGCACTTTTTCGATTGAGATATGTTCTTTCTGGACATTATCACTAAGAAAGTGATGACGTATTTCGATGTGTTTAGTACGAGAGTGTTGCACCGGGTTTTTGCTAAGGTCAATCGCGCCTTTGTTGTCGCACATGATCGGAACGTCGTCGAGTCGTATGTCGTAGTCGATAAGAGCTTGTTTCATCTATAGTGCTTGTTGACATGCCTTTCCGGCGATTACGTATTTGGCTTCGGTAGTGGATATAGCAAGAGCAGTTTGTTTCTTCGAGAACCAAGATGTCAAACAACATCCCACGAACGTACAAATACCGCTAGTGCTCTTTCGGTCTACATAATCTCCCGCATGATCAGAGTCGGCATATACTACTGTTTCTATGTCCGTCCCCTTAGGATACCATAATCCTAAGTGCATAGTGACTTTAATGTATCAGAAGATATGTTGGGAATTTTAAGTTACTACTGCCAGTACTACTTTACTACTGCTGGTTCAAGATTGATACTGCTGCTAATGACTGAAGACTGATATCGGCGGGGCCTACTTTCCGTTAGTTATAATAAAACATCTATCATGCCTCGATACTTGGTACTATCTACCGACTCACACTTTTTGTCTTTCATGAGTTTAGTATCGGAGGACGTGGGGGTTTTCATTGGTTTAGAATCTTCTAAGCCAAACTTCTTAAGCTTTTTTTAATATATTTAGATTGATTAAAGAAAATACCAATACCATCTTCCATTTGTTTTATTTGTAATCCAAGGAAGAAGTTAAGTTCACCCATCATGCTCATCTCGAACTCGTCATGCATGATTTTGGTAAATTCATCACACATGTCTTGACAAGTCGAGCCGAATATAATGTCATCGACATATATTTGAACGATGATAAGATTTGAACTTTTCTTCTTAGTAAAAAGTGTGTTATCTAACATTCCCATTTTATATTCATGTTTAATAAGGAAAGCTTTTAATCTATCATACCAAGCTTTGGGTGCTTGTTTAAGACCATATAAAGCTTTTTTTTAGTTTATAAACATGATCCGGTTTCTTGAAATCAATGAATCCCGGAGGTTGTGCCATGTATACCTCCACATTGATAAAACCGTTCAGGAATGCACTTTTTACATCCATTTGGAATAGCTTAAAATCTAAAGCACAAGCATACGCCAGTAATATCCTAATAGACTCAAGTCTAGCAATTGGGGCATAAGTTTCATCATAATCGATGCCCTCTTGTTGATTATAGCCTTGAGCAACTAACCTAGCCTTATTTCAAGAAACGACACCGTTCTCATCTAACTTATTTCTAAATACCCACTTAGTTCCTATAATTGTCATATTCCTAGGTTGTGGTACTAACTCCCAAACATCGTTAGCAATGAATTGATTTAATTCTTCTTGCATAGCGATTATCCAACTTTCATTCGTTAAGGCTTCATTCACGTTCTTAGCTTCTATAGTTGATATAAAACAAAAGAAGTTACTTTGGTTTTGGGCTTGTGACCTAAGGGTTCTTTGGTTAAGGTTTCCTATGACATTTTCTAATGGATGGTTCCTAGACTCCTTAATATTGACTATTTCGTCAATCTCTAAAGTTTCATTCTCAATGTCATTTTCTAAGTTTTTCTTTTCGGTAACCTTAATTTCTTCTTCTTCATCTAAGTCATCATCTACCAAGGGTGATGTCTTAGAGGGTGGAGGAGTTTCATTGAATGTCACGTTGAGTGATTCTTCAATTTTCCTAGTGTGTTTATTAAGGATGATGTAGGTTTTACTATTTTGGGAATAACCTAAAAAGACACCTTCGTATGACTTAGGGTCAAACTTAGTAAGGTAGTCTTTGGTGTTTAAAATGAAGCACTTGCTTCCAAACACTCTAAAATAATCAAGAGTAGGTTTCCTACCTCTCAAGAGTTCATAAGGTGTTTTTCCTAGGATGGCTCTAATTAGGATTCCGTTGAGAATGTATGTTGATGTATCTACGGCGTTACACCAAAACTTTTGTGGTAACGATTACTCATTCAACATAGTCCTACTCATTTCTTGAAGTGTCCTATTTTTCCTTTCAACCACGCCATTTGATTGAGGAGTGCGTGGAGCCAAGAAGTTATGTGTAATTCCATTGGCATTACAAAACTCTCCAAATTGCACCTCATTATCAAATTCTCTACCGTGGTCGGTTCTTATTGACACTATTGTACATCCTAATTGGTTTTGAATTTTCTTACTAAATATTTTTTCACATCTTTACGTTTTGATAATCACAAAATATAAAAACGTTCAATGTAAAATTAACGTAAACAAAGTAATTAGTAGTAATTTTCATTTCGAAAAAATATATCACTTAAAGGTATGAATAAATAATGCTTCAATGATTTTATGATCAAAGGAATTTTATTCACCTTACTACTTTTATAAAATGTTGTAAACCTTTTTATAACATTACAAAAAACATTTTCTACAATTAAATAAATGTTTTATTCAAATAACCATATTGTTAAAATTCAAAGTCTTGGTTCTAAAACGGCTAGAAAGTTCTGAAAAAATTCCTCCTACACTAAAGATAAACTGGGGAGTGCTATTCCTGGGCAGCCCCTTAAAACAAGTTGAGAGCGAGCCCCCTTAAAATTAAGGGGACCGCACACCTATTTAAGGGGACCGCCCCTATGTAGACGCTCTTCCAGTTTGTCCTATAAATACTGGACTTTTCCCCACTATTTTCTCACCTTTTGCACTCATTCTTTCTGCTCTAAACAGCCCACATATCCTCTCCAAAATCCTTTGATCATTTAATCATAAAGCTTTGTTTCCAAGTGATCCAAGCTTAATTCCTCAAGTGCAAGAGAAGAATACTTTCATCATCAAGTGAAGAAGTATTATACCTTAGTGTGCATAGCAATCTTGTTGCATCATAATCCACATTACATGTAATTTCATTTGTATATCTTGTATTTGTGTGTAGTAGTTAGATCTTGGCGATCTTTGTAAGTATAGTTAGATCGTGGTGATCTTACCAAGTAGTGTTAGATAGTTGTGATATAAATAGTGTGGTGAAGTGAAGTCTTGAAGTTGTGAAGAAGTTGTGAAGTTGTGAAGTTGTGAAGAAGTTGTGAAGTTGTGAAGTTGTGAACAAGTAGTGAAGTCGTGTTGTGATAGATTGGTTCTAGCTAAGATTAGAACTCGACATTTAGCTTTGTGTCGTAAATCGGTGTAAGCAACGTTGTGTACGGTTTTCTCCGCCATAAGAGAGCTTGTTGACATAGTGAAGAAAACTCTCGAGTTAGGTGCTCGGGGAGTGGAGTAGGGCGAAGAGGTACTTCGTTACCGAACCACTATAAATCCTCGCGTTGTGGTTTGATTGTTCTTACTCTTATCTCTTGTCTTACATTATTTCCTCATACTATCATATCAATTGTCTAGATAAGCATATTGTTCATATTGTGCAAGTATTGAATTCACATAAATTCGAATCTAGAATTTTTACAAACACTTTAAAACCTTAAGTTAAAAAGCGGTAAACTATTCAACCCCCTTCTAGTTTTCCACAATTGGTATCAAGAGCCACGTTAAACAAGATTTTTAAAATAAATTGTATTTTAAAACTTGAATCGATCTATGGAATCGGAAAAATATTTAGAAGGGCAATCTATGCAAAGACCACCACTATTTGAAAGTGATGGATTTATTTATTGGAAAAATAGATTCGAAACTTATATGAAATCAAAAGATCTAGACCTTTGGCATGTTATTACCGATGGTGATTTTCCTCCTATTCAAAATAATCCCGAAACTAAAAAGGATGAAGTTGTACCTTTTCATAAACAAAACGATGATCTTAAAAAGAAACTTGCAAAAAATAATGAAGCTAAAATGGTAATTTATAATGCTTTGCCACGTAAAGAATACGAAAGAATTTTTATGTGTCAAACACAAAGAAATTTGGGTATTACTATATTTAAAATCCAGTATCATCAAGGTAATAATCAAGACCAAAAGCTAACAAAATAGATTTTGTTCAAACAATATGAACATTTCACGATTCCAGAAGAGGAATAATAGATAATGTTTTGCTAATTATACAATATTATTACTAGTCTAAAAAAGCACTTGATTGAAGGTTTTTCTAGCAAGAGTTGTGTTAGGAAGTTTCTATAGGGCATTACATCAAAATGCTGCGTAAAAGTTACGGCGATTGAAGAATCAAAAGAATTCTAAACAACCTTACCTCTTGACGAAACTATTGGAAACTAAAAGTTTATGAGAGGTAATAAAGAAAGCATTTCGGACACGGTTCAAAGGTGAGAAAGACAAAGTAGGTCTCTTGCATTAAAGGGGAATGAAAAAAGGAAAGTAAGTGATGAAGATAGCTCAAGCTCCAATAGTGAAGAGAAGAGTTTGCTATGGCGTAAGAATTCAAGAAATTCTTCAAGAGACGGGATAAGAGTTGTAAGACGCACGATGGCGATGATGATAGAACAACATTCACAAAGAAGTAGAAATAATGGCTTTGTAAAAAGTGAAAAGAAAATGTTTTAGATGTGGTGATTCCAAATCACTCATTGGAGATGTTCAAAATGCCATGAAAGAACAATGATCAAAGAGCATTTATTGGAGGAGCATGAGCAACACTGGAGAAGATGACTGGAAAAGACCTAAAGATGAAAACTTGTTCTTGTAGCTGCAATTAAGCGCCCGATGAAATATGCTTAGGAATAAACTTGGAACCCGATGAGTGGAATTTAATTAGTGGGATGGCTCAAAATACAAGGGACGGTTATCAAAGTTATTTTCTTCACCAAAGCATACAACGGAGGTAACGTAATCTTTGGGAGCATACTTAGCGGTAAAATCAGAGGCAAGGTTACGATTTTCTCAAGACTCACTAATAATTGAAAATGGTGAGCACGTAGTAAACTTAACATATACTTGCTTAGTGTTTAGGTCAAATAGTGATTACAAATGCAAAGTAATATTTACCGAACTTGATAGAGAAATAATCCAAAGGCGAAAAGGTTATAGGTAAGTAAGTAGGAAAGAGGTATTTATGTAGTGAAATCTAGGAAATAATCCAGCAGACAAAAATATGCCTATGCAACATTGGGACGAAAAATCCACACATTATGCATAGGAGATTAGGTCACGCTTATATGCAATTTAATTCAATCATTATCAATCTAAAGATTAGTTAGAAAATACAAATTAAAATACGACCTGACATTTTTGTGATGCTTGCAAAATTCAGAAAAACTAAGCTCATGCTTGCAAAACTGATGCTCTTTAGAACTACTTCACATGGATTTGTTTGCCCCTCCGCCATACGACAGTTATGGAGGGAATGTTATACTAGTAATCGTAGATGATATTCTCGATTATCATGGACTAGATTTTTAGCAAATAAAAACCGACAGCCTTCGGAAATATTCGAAAATATTTAGCAAAATGATCCAAAACAAATTTAGGGATGTTCCATTGTTCATTTAGAACGGATCATGGTTTGGAATTTGATAATGGAATACAATTCGGAAATATTGTGATTTAAATGGGATATTCTCATAATTTTTCTGCCTTCCTCGTACTCCACAATCAAAATAGGGTAGTAAAAGAAAAAATCACACTCTACAATGAATGAGATGAAACATGTTAACGAAACAATCCATTCCTCAAAAAATTTCGGTTGTAAATGAGGTCGATATGTTACAACTATTATAATTAATAGAGTTTTTATTAGACGTATTTTAGAAAAAACTCCATACGAGTTGTTAAGAGGTAGGAAACCAAACCTTAACTATTTTAGAGTATTCAGAAGTAAATGTTTTATTCTTAATACAAAAGATTAACCTCCCAAGTTCGACCCAAAGTTTACGAAGGTTGTGTTCTTCTAGGATATTTGCAAAATAGTTAAAGATTATATACTTAAAAAAACAAACAATGTAAAGTTGATGAGTGTATTGAATGAAACTTTCGATTGAAACTCTCCCCCCTATAACATCACGACTGGATGATGATGAGTTAGTCAAGAAAAATTTGTTGAGGTAGTAAAACAAAAACACCAATAGCAATGATCTGGAAGACATCTCATTTAGAAAATGATCAAATTGTTAATAATTAAGAATCTAAATATCCCTTAGAAAACGTTATTGGTAATCTAAATCAAAGAACTTATAGATCACAAGCTCAAGACAAAAGCAATTTCTTTTGCTTTATTTCAACAATAGAACCTAAAAATATAAATGAAGCATTAAAAGATAAAAATCAGGTGATGGCCATGCAAGAGGAACTAAACCAATTTAAAACAAATGATGTTTGGGAACTAGTCCCAAATCCCATGGATATGACCATTATAGGAACAAAATGGGTATATAGAAATAAACTCGATGAAAATAGAGTCGTAACTAGAAACAAGGCTAGTTAATTCGCAACCTTGAGGTATAATCAACAGAAGGAATTGATTTATGAATAACATATGCACCCGTAGCTAGACTAGAGTCCATAAGAATACTTTTAGCTTATGCTTGCGCACTAGACTTTAAGTTATACCAAATGGATGTGAAGAGTGCATTTCCTAAACGGTTTTATCATATGGAGGTTTAGTGCACACCTATGAGATTTCATGAACTTCGCAAACCTAATTATGTCTATAAACTTAAGAAAGCTCTTTATGGTCTAAAACAAGCTCCAAAAGCTTGGTACGATCGATTAAAAGCCTTTCTTATTAAACATAATTACTCTATGGGAATGGTAGATAACACACTCTTTACTAAAAAGAAAGACTCCAATCTCATTATTGTCCAAATATATGTTGATGACATTATATTCGGATCAACTTGTCAAGAAATGTGTAATGACTTTGCCAAGATCATGCATGATGAGTTTGAAATGAGTATGATGGGGGAATAATTTTCTTCTATAGGAACTTACAAATAAAAATAGATGATGGAATATTTTTTAATCAATCAAAATATATTAAGGAAATGCTTAAGAAATTTGGTCTAGAAGACTCTAAGCCAATAAAAACCCCTATGTCTATGGAAACCAAACTCACGAGAGACGAAGAAGGTGAGTCCGTAGATAATACCAAATATAGAGGCATGATAGGTAATTTATTATACTTAACGGCAAGTAGACCCGATATCATGTTTAGTGTTTTGCTTTGTGCTCCCTTTCAAGAGGATCCCAAATCCGTATCTAGAAGCGGTTAAGTATCTTCCGATACAGTAAAGACACTAAGATTAAGATTATGGTATCCTAAGGGATTCGACATAGAAACAATAGTGTATGTGGATTCGGATCATGCGGGAGATTATGTAGATCGCAAGAGCACTAGTGGTGTTTGCACGTTTATAGGATGTTGTCTAACATCTTGGTTTTTGAAGAAGCAAACCGCTCTTGCTATCTCTATAACCGTATCGGGAAGGATATGTGTAAGCGCGGAAAGGCATGTCAACAAGCCCTATGGATGAAACAAGCTCTATAGACTATGGCGTTAGGTTAGAAGACATTTCCAATAATGTGTCGGATGACCTAAAGGGGCTATAGATTAAGTAAGAATTCGTTCAACACTCACACAAAACCACATTGAGATTCGCCCATCACTTCCTCGCATAATGTTCAAAAAGGAAAATATCACTATAGAAAAAGGTCACATCGGAAGACAACATAGCGATAATCTAACTTAAAACCACTTAAACGTGAGCCTTTTAACTACTTACGTCTAGGTCTAGGAATGATGACAAATCGATTAGTTTTTGCATATAAGAAATGATGAAAAATCAAAGAATTGTTTGGAAAAATTCATGGGACAATTGTTTTTCAAACAGGGAAGGTGGCCCTTAAATCATTAAGGGCGGCCTCATTAAATTTTACGGGGACCACCCAGACCTTTTAGGGGACCACCCCTGACAACTTTTTTTCTTTTTTCTTCTCTCTGTGTCTAGGTTTCTATTTTACACAAAACACAAGATTGGTAAAAGTTTATAAACCAACTTTCTTACTAAGTCTTCTATCTAATGCATATCTCATTCTAATTGTATACAATAGTCTCTCAATCTATTATTTTCCTAAAAAAATTCTTCTCACAATTGGAGCACATAAAAATCAAGTTTCATATATTGTTGAGATATGCTAAAAACAATTTTTCACATATGCATATGTTTGGTTTCTTTACTTGTTGTCAAAAGTATATATTCATAATATATTATTTCGATATTGTGGTTGAGCAAATTAAATCAAGCAGCATTGGATTATTTCTTAGGTTTTAGTTGTCTTAGTGTCTGAAATAATCATACTCCACACTTTGTAGCATGTAGACACACACTAGTAACTTGCACAAAAGTTGGTTCATGTTTACTTAGCCCTTTGTCAACGATAAATTTCGTGTATGAAATTATAGTAGGTACTATTTAGATTGCCTTCACTCTTTGATCCTTAATATGAAGTATATGCCAAAATTATGTGAAATAGTATTATCCTTACACTTTGTCTCCTTATGTAATGTTGAATGCGTAATTGCTATTTGCTTAAAAATCCTAATTGCCATAAAAGGATGGACTTGCTGCAAATTAACCTACAAAACAGAAACCCTCACATAAAATTTTATGAAAATTCAGTTTTTTGGGAAATCTGGGAAACAACAAAGGGCGACCCCCTTAATTCATAACGGGAGGCCCCTTATCTTTAAGGGGACCGCCCCCTATTTAAGGGGACCGCCCTAGTATAGCACGGGTAAAACAGTATTTTTTTCTTTCTTTTTAACCAAACACCCTCTAGACTTAGCTACTGTTTCCCTAAATTCACAAACATTTATTGGAATTGATCCTGTTAATGTTCATGTTTCCTAATTTAAACCTTTCCTCCACTATAAATACATCTCGTCCATCATATCACAATCATCTCTCACCATGACATCTCTAACAATCCCACCTCCCAAACCATCTAAGGGTAGCAAGATTGAGTGTGCATTTGGAGGAAGAAACTAAACCCTTGTAACACATCCAATGAGCTCAATGTAAATTCACCTACACCAATGCCAAAACCACTCACTCCTCATCATGAACCATCTCAAGAAAACAATCACCCTAATCAAGCATCACCAAATCCTTACATTAAGGACACTCCCACATCACCACAAGTTGTCTCATATCCTCCATCTCCTATCTCACCCATCAATTCACACTCACACTCAAGCTCCACCTTAAAGTGACAACCAAACTCAACACACACTTCTATCTCTAAGTAGAGAAAGCCTAGTTGATGACATTAATCAACTACAAGACCTATCAAACCTCTTAGTCATGCATCTCTCTCAACAACAAAACAACATTCCCTCATCACCTTACTCTTCAAACCTACCACACACCCTCAACATTAACCAAGTTGAAACCCATGTTGCATCTTCACCCAAAAACAATTATTTGCTTTAAGTGAGGATATCAATTGGATTGAATTCCTCCTCACTCGACCACATCCACAACCTAGAGTTCAAATAGATTACCCTTCCACAACCGCCTTCGCTCCAAACTCTCCATCAGCAACTAACTAATCTCGTAATATGCCTACAAATAATCGTCAAACCCTTTTGTGTCACAAGCAAGTCAAAAATCCTTCTATGGGTATTTAGGATTTTTTTTTATTAATATGCTTCTAAAGCATATTTGTTTTTTCTTTTTATGTATGCTTGTGTGTAGTTCACACACATTGTCCTAAATGAATGAAAGTATCTTTGCTTGATGTTTGCTTGCACTTTCATATTTTTCCTTCCTTCTTGCTACAATGTTAGAAATATTGTTTTGTTCTAACCTCGTTTTTTGTAGCCAAGAAACCATCAGCTCGATGTCTTGGGGCCCCGAACGAGGGGGGAGCACACATCAGGGGGAATCATTTATTCCGTCGATTTAACTAGCAACTCTCACGCTGTCTTTTTGATTCTACAAAAAAGGGGAACGAACTGACATGAAACTCACTTAATACTTGTTTAAAAATAATTTACCATTTAATGAGTTTATATTTTGTAATCTTCAAAAAGGGGATATTGTGATAACATATAATGCCTAAAAACGATTAGTATATATTTTTCACATCTTTAGCGTTTTTGATAATCACAAAATATAAAAACGTTCAATGTAAAATTAAACGTAACACAAGTAATAGTAGTACAATTTATTATTTCGAAATCTATATCACTTAAAGTTATGAATTAAAATAAATGCTAATGCATTTTATATCATAGAAATTTTTATACTACCTCCCATCTTCATAAAAGGTGTTAATAAACATTTTTATAAACATTACAAAACATTTTCTACAATTTAAAAGAACTATTTTATTTAAAATAAACATTTTAAAATTCCAAATTTTTGGTCCTAAAACAGCTAGAAAAGTTCTAGAAAATTCCCCCTACACTAAAACAAAACCTTGGGAGCGCCAATCCTAGGCGGCCCCCTTAAATTACATTGACGGCCCCCTTAAAATAAAGGGGAACACCCACCTAGTTTTAAGGGGACCGCCCCCTAGGTAGACGCTCCTACCCATTGTCCTATAAATTCTGGACTTTTCCCCATAATTTTCTCACCTTTTGCACTCATTCTTTCTGCACTATAACCGCCCACATATCCTCTTCAAAAATCCTTGACCATTTTACTCATAAAGCTTTGTTATAAATTTTGTAATCATCAAAAAGGGGGAGATTGTTGATAAAATATAATGCCTAAAAACATTACTAATATTTTTCACATCTTTATGTTTTGATAATCTTGTTGCATCCATATCACATACTTGTAAATCATATGTATATCTTGTATTTGTGTGTAGTAGTTAGATCTTGGCGATCTTTGTAAGTATAGTTAGATCGTGGTGATCTTACCAAGTAGTGTTAGATAGTTGTGATATAAATAGTGTCGTGAAGTGAAGTCTTGAAGTTGTGAAGAAGTTGTGAAGTTGTAAAGAAGTTGTGAAGTTGTAAAGAAGTTGTGAAGTTGTGAACAAGTAGTGAAGTCATGTTGTGATAGATTGGTTCTAGCTAGATTAGAACTCGACATTTAGTTGTGTCGTAAATCGGTGTAAGCAACGTTGTGTACGGTTTTCTCCGCCATAAGAGAGCTTGTTGACATAGTGAAGAAAACTCTCTCGAGTTCTGGTGCTCGGGATTGAGTAGGGCGAAGAGGTGTTTACGTTACTCTTCGAACCACTATAAATTCCTCGCGTGTAGGTTGATTGTTCTTACTTTATCTCTTGTCTACATATTTTTTAAATTGTTTAGATAAGCATATTGTTTATATTGTGCAAGTATTGAATTCACATAAAGTCGAATCTAGAATTTTTACAAACACCTTAACACCTTAAATTTAAAAAGCGGTAAACTATTCAACCCCCCTTCTAGTTTTCCACAATTAGTATAAGAGCCACGTTAAAGAAGAGTTTTAAAATTAATTGTATTTTAAAACTTGAATCGATCTATGGAATCCGAAAAATATTTAGAAGGACAATCAATGCAAAGACCACCACTATTTGAAAGTAATGGATTTATTTATTGGAAAAATAGATTCGAAACTTATGTGAAGTCAAAAGATCTAGACCTTTGGCATGTTATTACCGATGGTGATTTTCCTCCTATTCAAAATAACCCCGAAACTAAAAAGGATGAAATTGTACCTTTTCATAAACAAAACGATGATCTTAAAAAGAAACTTACAAAACATAATGAAGCTAAAATGGTAATTTATAATGCTTTGACACGTAAAGAATACGAAAGAATTTTTATGTGTCAAACCGCAAAAGAAATTTGGGATACTTTGTTAATCACTCATCAAGGTAATAATCAAGTCAAAGCTAACAAAATAGATCTTTTTGTTCAACAATATGAACAATTCATGATTCCGGAAGAGAAATCAATAGATAATGCCTTTGCTAAATTTAACACTATTATTACTAGTCTAAAAGCACTTGATGAAAGCTTTTCGAGCAAGAATTGTGTTAGGAAATTTCTTAGGGCATTACATCCTAAATGGTGCGCAAAAGTCACGGCGATTGAAGAATCAAAGAATCTAGCAACACTATCACTTGACGAACTCATTGTAAATTTGAAGGTTTATGAAGAAGTAATTAAGAATGATTTTGAAACCGTCAAAAGCAAAAGAGAGAACAATGTTATCTATTGCCTAGAAATAGCTAGAAAGAATCTAGTGATGATGAAGCTCAACCTCCGTATAGTGAAGATGAAGATACGCAATGGCCAGTATAGACTTCAAGAAATTCTATCAAAAGACAGGAACGATTCGTTAAGAACAACGACATGTATGAGAAAATCAATTCCAATGAAATAAAAACGACAAAAATGCAACAAAGGCGATAAAAAAATGCCTTTAATGTGGATCTCAAATCATCTCGTCGAAGAATGTCCAAAACTATCAAAATATCAAAATCAAAAAGCGTTTGTTGGAAGATCTTGGAGTGATAGCGACAAAGATGAAGAGGAGAAGACAAATGACGAAAAGTGTCTTATGGCTAAAGCTTCCAATGAGGTATTTTTTGAAACCGAATACTTTAGTGATGACCAACACATTAATGAAAATGACTTTAGATAGTGAATATAGTAACATGCAAATTAGGAACTAAAAGCCATGGCTAAAATAAACTCTAAAACAACTAAAAATAGAATTAAGAAGAAGTACTTGAATAAAAAGATAAATTATCTAGGTTAGAAAAAGGTAAGGAAGTAAATGAAGAATGCAAATTATGTCAAGACCTTAAGTTTGAAAATGAGAAGCTTAGAAAAGAAATATCTAGGCTAAATCAATTTAACGATAGTAGTCACTCACTTAAGAAAATAATAAGTTCTCAAAAAATCTTCCAGAGATAAATCCGGTTTAGGATTTAATTTTACCAAAGGGTCACTAGCGAAAATCAAACAAATAAAGTTTTAAAAGCCAAAGAAGATGAGTCCCGAAAGAAAAATTAATGAATCAACCCAAACTCAAAACCAAAAATTTATACTTATAAATCAATACAATAAATCCAATTGCAAGTGATGATAATTTAAAAACGGTTTTACAAACCTCCTTAAAACCCGGAGTCGGATTTACTAACCCACAATTGAGGTCTAAAAACACCTCCCTCCACGAGAAAGAAAAGAAAATTTTCCATCTTCGTTCCAAAAACACCTCAACCTAGGAGAAGACCAAGGTAGACCAAATTACTCTAACACTAATCACACAATGTGGAATCACCACAACACCACCACCAACACAGAAGCATTACTCAATGTGGAAGATGTTCACCGTGCATGTGTTCAAATCAAATGCAAAACATGTTCGAAAACAATAACTTCGGTCCCATGAAACAATGGGGACCAAATGGCTAAATGATCATATCTTCCGAGGTTAATCATCTACAAGCATCATTTGGCTTTCGTCAAACAAATTGAATGAACTCGAAAAGATTTCTAATAAATCCTCATCCATAAAAGCTTGCTTCCATATGAAGATTTTTTATGTAATTTTTTCTTGAAAGCTAAGTACGCTCACTCTCTAAATTACTAAATTATAGATTGGTATATGATATACTTAGTATTAATGATAATTAGGAAATATGGTAGTCACTAGAAATGTCATTCGTTGGCTTTCTAGTTTTAAAAGAATTTGTTCATTAGGAACCATTCTTTCACATGGATTATCCATGAACCACTATGAAATGGAAATCTTCTATGGCCACAAACTTACGTAGACGAAGAAAAGTGAGTTAGTGGATAATAATTAACATAGAAGTAGGATTAGTTTTGCATCGATAAAATCTTAAACCACTATGGATGAAATAAACTCCCTTCCACCGCGCGCTACGCACTCAACTACGACCTATCAAAATCGCCTTGTTGAAGTATCAACTCTATTTCGATCTCTGATCTACCACAATATCTACACGTTCCCATTTCAAAACGCATTAATTAATTTCTTTTTTAAGAAATTAATTTATCATGTTTGCAAAAAGTCTAGTCACCAAATCATCTTTTATATTGACATCTTGATTATCTCGTCCGAAATAGTCAAAGAAACTTTTTAATTAAACAAAGAGTTAATTAAAAAAATTGTCAATATTCATCCTCACAAAAACTGGCCAAAAATCGAAGAAATTTGTTTTTTCTCAGAGGACGGCCCCCTTAAAATTAAGGGGACCAGCCGTGTAAAATAGGCAGGGCCCTTAATTAATTAAGGAGACCGCCCGCCCTTTAAAAATCTGGCAAAAAGAAAAAAAAAAAAACAACACCCCCATTCAGACAAAATCTTTATGAATGCCAAACACAACATTTTTTCATTTCTCTTCTTCCTCCTACCCACTGTGAACGAACACCATAGCCAAAAACCTTCAAAATCATCTTCAAATCGCCTAATTAACCAAAATTCACAAGGGGCTTTCACTAACAAGACAATCAACAACATCTATTGTAAGTTTTCCATCATTCTTTTCATTTGATTTCATCCAATTTTGCTCTTAATTAAATGTGGGTGTTCTTCATTATTTTCATAATTTTTATTTTGGTCTAGGGATTCCATAACTATAATGATACCCGTAGTCATAGGAACACTACAACCTCGATAGGATTGAATCAAAACACTTATTGAGTCAAAAATTTAAGGACATGTATACATATGAACATATGGCCGAATTTTTGCATTTATGCATTTCTAACTTACACATTGTTGATCAATGCCTAAAACATGTTAAAAACAATCAAGGATAAATTATCTAAACATATACACATCTTTCAAATCAATGAGTAAAATTTTATAAAAAGGGGCGTTTGGTTCGTTTCTTAGGATTAATTTTTAGAGTCAAAATGACCATCACTATAGTTTTGTCACTTGTATAAACACGTAACAAACTTGTATGAGTTCTCAAGATATATAATTCATATATATATTGATATATCTTCTAAATTATATAAAATAAAGGGGCGTGTGGCTTAACATTTCAAAACATAGTATTGCGTCAAAACAAACACTATTTAACTCTTGTCAAGCCAAAAATAATAAACTTATACTTGTCAAAACAAAATATACACTTAACGCAAAATTTTCACCCCCCCAAAACAAGAACTAGACAAATTTGCAATATTAAGGGAGTGTTTGGGTTCTTGTCTTGATGTTGAAATATATAAACTAAATATATACTTCTTATACTCTTCGACAACCTAGATTAAGTCAAAAATAAATTAAGGAACATATGGATCACTCCTTAGGTTTTTTACTTTTAGAGTCGAAGTAATCATTGTCCCACATTTGTCAAAACTTTATTTTCTTTATTATATTTTTTTACATCTTATGTTGTTGATAACTTGTTTAGGTGACAAAATGCCAAAAGCTACTACCACCGATATATCTCTCACTAAATCCTACATCCCAAAAGTGTCCAAAATTCCCGGCATCTCCCCTACCATTGCCCAATTCTACAAACCTATTGAAAACCGCAACATTCACGAAGGTCGTGTTGTTGATCAAGCCTACTACAAATCTAACAACATCGAGCGTCTCTTTACGAACATTCGCTTCAATTGTCTCTTTCAAATCAACGAATTGATTGTTCCAAGATTTATTCTAGACTTCTATAGTCAAGTCACGGTACAAACCATTGAATATGGCTATCTTGTTATCTCTTTTATGATTCAACACGAATTCATAACTATTACTCTCGCTCAATTCGGTCAAATCTTCAAAATTTCATACAATGGTCAAGCTGTTTTTATAAATGAATGGGACCTTGCATCCCTTGAGTATTCTCAAGAAACCGAGGGACCATATTGCACCGAACTTCCTACTCCCGACGACATTCGTCGAATTGGAACGTGTCATGGTAGACCGTACCATCAAAAGTCAAACGGTCTCTCTCAATCCAAATCAAATTCTCAACCAAAGAATTAAATGCCCGCGACATAAGCAATGGGAAGAACTCATTCAAGAGAATGTGTTCAAACTAGGAGGACATCGGGACCGTCTCCTCGCTTGTCTTACTCACATGTTGTATTGTGTTGTTGCCGAGGAACAAAACAATCTTGCTTATTTCTTCGTCAAAAGAATCCAATGTGCTAGAGATACTAGTCCGAAACCGCAAATCTTTCGTATGCATTTTTCCTTACTCGTCTTAACGATCGTCATGGAAAACGTATCCTCATCTTGATAATGGCATCTATAACATTGTTGAGAGAGTCATGCGTCCTCTTGTCCTAAAACAAACTCGACGACCTCGAAGTGATCGTGGCAAGGCGCGTCATTCCGTCTCCTCTTCGTCCTCTCATCATCAAGGCACGTCATCTCATCAACATGATGATGATGATGACGATGTCGAAACTTCTCGAGCAAGTACTCCATCTCCTACCACTTATCTTAACTCCCTCAATCCACTCAACTACCAAAACTACCATATGCCTTCCGCTTCCGAACAAACCGATGAAACTCTCTTTGAACGACAAACCACCTTGCTCAACCAAACGCAACAAATGTATAAGGAGATGCACGGAGGGTTCAAGTCATTTGGAAAGGCACTAAAAGGAGTGTTTAGCAAGAAGAAGAAGTAACGAGATAGGAGTGAAGTGAGCTAGATGTCTAAATGTAGTTTAAGATAATTTTTAACTTGATTATGTGTCTGTTCTTAACAACTTGTGTGGTGATTATCCGATGTATTCGAAAAGACTTATGTGTTAGTTATCTTAAGGTACTTGTTTGCTATGATGACTTAAACATTTAGTTGTTTTATTTAATCAATTACTTATGCTACTTTGGTGTAGGAACCCGATTTAACACTTACTTCATAACACACAACACGAATCCAAGAAAAGAGAGAGAGAGAGAGAGAATCGTGTAGAGAGAGAGAAGAGAGAGAGTTGAGAGAAAAGAGATGAAAAGAAATTTAGATATTATAAAAAGATATTTTCTAAAAAAGAAAATATCTATATATATTTAGATATTTTAGAAAATATCTAAATATATATATACCCCTACACATTTAATGTGACGCGCGAGATATTTAACTAGGACCCGGGCTCGGGTTTTGTTTGGGATTAAACCCGAAACATAAACAATATTAGATTATCTATCAAGCCCGATTCCCGATATTATCCTGTTACAACATTAACTAATTAAAGACCGAACTCCATCGTAGAGTGACCGAGCTTCCTTGTTCGACTCAATAAATTGAGGCTAACATTGCGTGACCTAATCTCCTATGCCACAAAGTGAAGTTTTCTACAATCGTTGTAAGATAGATTTTGTCTTTCGGCTTCTTTCCTAATTTCATCACATATAAGCCACTTTTCCAAATACCTCTACCTATGACTTTTTCGTCCTTAGTGATTTCACTATCATGTTTAGAGAATATTACTTTACACTTATTATCACATATTTGAAATACACTTAGCAAGTTAAATCTTAAATTATCTACATGCTCTAGATTTTCTATATTAAAAGAGTCATTAGAAATCGTACCTTTGCCAATGATGTTACCACGAAGATTACTACCAAAAACGACATTACCTCCATTGTATGCCTTGTAAGTTGAGAAGAACTTTCGATTTCCCGTCTTGTGTTTAGACCAACCGCTACTTTTATCCATTCTTCGGGCTCCAAATCGATCCCAAGGCATATCTAATTATATAACACAATAACTCAAACATTTGGTCCCTAATATTTCAACGGTCTAAAGTTTTTCGCATTAAACATCCATTACATATGGTTGAGATGTGGGAATGGAGGAAATAATCCTCATGGCATGTAACTTTGAGGTTGGAAGTTATTCCACGTTATGAAAAAGCCATTTGGACGATTTTGTAGTCCAAGATTTCTTCTTGGTTGTGGTGTTTTAGAACGAGGATAAGAATTATTTACTCTTCTAGGAGGTGGAGTTTTTGACCTAACGTTTGGTTTAGAAAATTTAACTTCGGGTAGAGAAGGTTTATAAAACCGTTTAATCTCGTCATCACTAGCAACAGGAATTTTAACATTGTTGACCATTATATGTTTTGGTCTAGGACCCAAAATGGATTTTTTGAAAGAAACAAAATTTATTTTTTTGACGAACAGACTGGCGGTCCCTGATTTGCTTTGGGGGCTGTCTGTGCATTCTGGGGGCCGCTCTCAGCAATTGGGGGACTGCCACCAGAGGGAGTCTCATTTTGAGATTTCATAAATTTTATTTCCTTAGTCCCGCTTATTGATGCTTCAAATGAGTTAAACCCAAGACCTGGTTTATCTCCAAAAGGTTTTTGAAAACTTAACATTTCATTTAGAGAATGTATACTCTTTTGAAATTGAGTTAGCTTGAACGCTTCCTCTTTTAATTTTTTGTTGTCAATTCTAAGTATTTGACACGTTGTACTTTCGAGATCAACTCCCTTGTTTCTCTTGAGTTTAGACAACTTTTCTTTTAATTCACTGAGTTCATTTTCTAAACTATTTCTAACGGCTTTTAAACATTTGTTCTTAGTGATTATTTTTAGACTCATCTTGCATCATTTATCATACTCACTATCTAAAATAAAGTCATCTATTGATGAGTTTTCATCACTAAAGTAAGAGGATTCGGAATGTACCTTGCTAGAAGCTTGAGCCATAAGGCACGTTTCGTCTTTAACCTTTTCATCATCTTCCTCACCGCTATCACTCCAAGAACCTCCGACGAGAGCTCTTTGGTTCTTTTCCTTCGGTGGTTTCAGACATTCTCTGATAAGATGATTTGGATCTCTGCATCTAAAGAATTTCCTATCACTTTTGCCGTTCTTGTCTTCTTGGCTTCTTTGAAACTGTTAATACAAATAAACTGGCAAAAATGTTTATTTCTATTTAGCGATCTTCGTTGTTTTATTGATGACAAAACTTGAAGTAACATTATGCTAAAACCTTCTCTAAAACACAAGTTTTAACAAAATCAACACAAAGTTTTATCTCTAACAAAATCAAAGTGACATAAAAATGTGTATAGCATTATGTTAATAAGTAACCAAAACTATAGACACAAAAATGTTTCTAATTTCACCCTCTAATTACCGTCATCATGACCAAAAAAATGCAGCAAATCTAAGGGGTAAATCTCACAAATTACGCTAAGATTTTTAAGATCTTAGAGATTAAAATTCGGATTTGGTTACGTAAGGCCGGATTCCTTTGGTTTTGTGCTGCCCGGTACTCCATTCGCCAATGCAGCCACCGCGAAACCAAGTGCTACAGTACAACTTTTTTTGGCTATAAATAACCAAGCCATTTACTTCTTGTTTTCATATACCTTCTCAATAAGAAATACCTCTTATCTACTGATCTTTCTACTCCTCTATTTCTTGCATAATCTTTCTTAGCTTTCTTCGTGATGTACTTTACTTCAAAAGATCAAATAACCACACAACAACCAATCAATCTAAAACCCACAGATAACAACAAGCGACACAACAAGTACCTTGTCATACTGAGAGATCTCCATAACCTCCTACAAGATCACCAATGCTGAGTCTTAAAAACCATGACTTTGTATGTTGTTACCCTTCATACATATTGTATATCAAGTATAATTGTGAGTTGGTTCGATTCTACCGTGTGACAAGAATCCCGTTATGTAGCTCTTTGTATTAGTAAAGATGAGTAACATCAATGCGTGGCTTCATCACGCCGTCAAATACGGATGAATTGGTCTAGTTATTAGCTAAAACAAACAACCTGAGTAGGTGACTCGAGTATTGGAGTAGGGGGCAAGGAAGAGTGTCCTTTGTAGTCGAACCACTATATATATTGTGTCCTCTGTTATATCTCTGCCTAACTCATTCTTTTTACTTCACTTCCTTTGATATTTCACGAACCAAGATCAACATCAGTCATATTCACATAAAGTTTTTCAAAGCAAAATTTTTGAAAAGAAACAAATTAATCAAGAAAAACTATCAACACCCCTTCTATTTTTCCTACAATTTGGCATCAAAGCCTAGGTTTATCAAAGTTTTTTAAAAATAAATTGTATATTAATATCTTTAAAACGATTATGGAATCATAAAACCAACAAAGAAAGATCAATCTAACCAACGACCACCTCTAGTCAAAGAGCAAATTGTTTTTATATATTGGAAAAACATTTGAACCATATTGAAATCTAATATATTGAATCTTTCGGTACATTATTGCTTATGGTTAGCTTATAACCTACCAACAAGACAAAGATGCGGTAAAGATATAGTTATATTCTCATATGAAAAATTTGATGAGAACTATAAAGAAATGACTATTCCAAAAATGAGAAGCAAAAATGGTTTATACAATGCTCTACTAAAAAGAAATACGAAAGAATTTTTCATGTGCATACAGCTAGCAAAATATTACGGATTCTTACAATAACTACTCATCAGAAGGCTAATCACAAATTAAACATAATAAAAATAAGAATCTTTGGTTGTGCAAAAATATGAAGAGTTCTCTATAAACCGATGATGAAACTATAGATTAAGTGCATTTTCCTAGAGTTAAATGCAATCATTACATCACTCAAAGCACTTGATGAATCTTTTTCAAGTCGTAATCATGTTAGGAAATTCTTGAGGGTTCTCCCTTCTAAGTGGCGTCCAAAGGTGACGGCGATTGAAGAATCTAAAGACTTGTCAAAACTATCTCTAGACGAACTAGTCGGCAATCTTAAAGTCTATGAGGTAGTACTTAAGAAGGAGTTGGAAAGTGCAAAGAAAAAGAAATAAAAGTAAAAATCTCTTGCCCTAAAAGCAATACAAGTCTTAAGAGATGAAGATGCATCTTCCTCGGATAGCAACGACGAAGAATATGCAATGGCCGTTAGGGATTTCAAAAAGTTCTTTAGAAGAAGAGAAACAATTATTGTCTGACACAACCCTACGCATGACAAGAAGGAACTTCGAAAGCCAAGGAAGACAAAGACAAGAAGACCGAAGGTGCTTCAAGTGTTCGATTCCAAGACACTTCATTAGTGAATTGCTCCAAACGAATTCTTTCAACGATCAAAAGGCCGTTCGTGGTTTGTTTTGTTTGGTGTGATAGCGAGATGATAAAGAACGGAATTTGTCCTCATGGCATACGAAAATGAGGTTATTATCTGATACTCCCCATACTAATGAGTAGCGCTCATCCTTAGATAATGAATCAAAACAAAAAATAGTATGAAAAACTCTGCGAAATTTTCTATGTTTATTAACAAAAACCAAAAACACCCTAAAGGCTAAAAACAAATTACTCAAAAGAAAAGTTAATGAACTTAAAATCAACTAGAACTATTAGAGAGAAGAACAAAGAAACAAAGAAATAAGTAACAAATGTGATGTTTCTTACAAGCTTGAAATTGAAATTAACTCTCTAAAACTAAAACTAGCTAGTTTCGAAAATAGTAGTTCATCCTTGTGAAAAATGGTCGAAATGCAAAAACCATCAAAAGACAAATGTGGATTAGGATATTAAGATAATATAGCTTCCTCTAGCAACACTAAAATCAAAAACTTGGGTCCCCAAATTCAAAAAGTGCCTTTTGTAAAACCGGCATTGCCAGTTCCATTGACAACAGAACCGGCTTGTTCAGACGAACAGCACCGGGCATCTATTGACAGTGCAGAAAATGGGAAAATGATTGATTCTAACATCATAAATAAAAATGACTCCATTTTAATAACCAAAAAGTTTATTTTAGGCACATCTAAGAATAACAAACAACCACCAATCTTAAAACTTGGTCAAGGCCATGGAAAGAGTAGAATCCAAACACCCTATAAAATGACCTATATGAGACCTAGTACTTTGTACCCTAAGAGTGACTATCACCAAGTCAGTTAGAATTATGAAACTCAACAAGAGAAATTATTTCGACCACCTATGTACGATCAATGAAGTCCTTACCCTCCATTCCCTTATATGGGTCAACCAAA
>BQNB010013243.1:33540-77570 GCA_026074375.1 Tanacetum coccineum | reverse complement strand
GTCTATCACCCAAAAGTTGTATACTGTCAGATGTGCTACGACGTGTATCTTGACAACCAGCATGATCCGCATCTGCAAATGCTGTTAGTACAAAGGAAGAATCTTTCATATACCAAAGTCCCCGATGTACGGTTCCTTCTAGATACCGAAAGATCCTTTTTACCGCATTTAAGTGATTTTCGATAGGCTGAGCCTGATATCGGGCACACATGCATATAGCAAATTGTAGGTCAGGTCTACTGGCTGTAAGATAAAGGAGGGTGCCAATCATACCATGATAGTGTGATGGATCTACAGCTTTCCCTTCTTTATCCTCATCCAGTTTGGACTTCTCCACCATGGGAGTATCCACTGGGTCACAAGATTCAAAGCCATATTTCTTTAGCGATTCAAGAGCATATTTAGATTGGTTTATGAAGATGCCTTTGGGACTTTGAGAAATCTGTAGTCCTAAGAAAAATGAGATTTTACCCATCATCGACATCTTGAATTTTGAACACATTATTTTAGCAAATAGATCACAAAGTTCAGGAGTAGATGCAGCAAAGATAATATCATCGACATAGATTTGTACCAGTAGTAGTTCCTTGCCTTCTCTACGGATGAACAGAGTAGGATCCACTGAGCCTTTTGAGAAGTCATTGGATATCAGGAATGAAGACAACATATCATACCACGCGCGTGGAGCTTGTTTCAACCCATAAAGAGCTTTCTTAAGCTTGTACACGTAGTTAGGTTTGTCTGGATCCACAAATCCGTCCGGTTGGCTAACATAAACCTCTTCCCGCAGATTACCATTCAGAAACGCAGTCTTCACATCCATTTGATAGATGACCATGTTCATATGAGCAGCAAACGCTAGAAAAATTCGTATAGCCTCTAATCTTGCAACCGGAGCGAAGGACTAAAGCGAAGGATTCTTCAAATCGATTCCCTCTTCTTGCGATAACCACGAGCGACCAACCGAGCCTTGTTTTTTCAGAATACCTCCTAACTCATCAAGCTTAACTTATAGATCACTTAAGAGTGATGACAAATGGCTTTATCAGAGGAGGAACAGTCTCCCAACTTCAAGGCGTTTTCAAATTAATGAAGTCCTCTTGCATAGCTTCAATCCAACATGCTTGGTTTAATGAGTTTTGTAGTTTTAGGTTCAACTGATGTGAGGAAAGGCATCATAAGTAGCAGAATAAGCTTGTTCATAGAGGTTATAGTCGTGTGGAAACCGGTCTTTGTCGAGAGCAACCGATTATATTCTCAAGTGGGTGATCCTTAGTCCATTTGCTATTGTGTTCAGAAATTTGGTGATCGGGAGGCACAATTGTATGAATAACATCTGATGATGAGGATTGATCAGAAGTAACTTCTGGAATTAGAATACCAAAGTACGGATCATTACCCATATGTGCAACTTCAATATCATGATTATCTTCTTCAACATCATGAGAAATAATAGGAGTTTGAGTTTCTTGTGTTGTAGGAGAGTTACTTGGTGATGGTGATCTTTGATTAACTGTCAGTGAGGAAGGTGAGCCAGTTGATACATCATGTTCATGTGCAACTACTTCAGGAATAGGAGCAATGACTTCTGGTGCTTGTAAATCAACATAGGGTGGGGGGATTAAGTCTCTCTCATCAAACCATTCGGTTGAAACAACAAATCCAGTCAAATCTCGAGGTGTACAAATGGTGTTGAAGATAGGAGGGTTTGGCAACGACGTCCATGAACCTGTTTGTTTCAGGTTTCATTTCATGAAGTGCGGGTCCTGAACTGCTGTGTTCAGAAGCCATCGCGGTCAGCTCATCAAAGTCAACATGAATGGTTTCAATTATTCGTCTGGTACGTCTGTTGTAAATCCGGAATGCTTTCTTCATGGGTGCATAGCCAATGAAAATACCAATGTCAGCCTTCGGTTGTAACTTGCCCAAATTCTCGCAATCATTCGTTGGGTTAGCACGAGTGCCCACCAACACTATGAAGTTCGATTGATCGGAGAGGTTTGTCGGGTTAAAAGCTTCGTTTATGTATTTTACCGTGACGATGATGTATCATGGAACGATTTTGGGTATAACAAGCTGTGGCAACCGCTTCGGCTCATAGAAATAATGGAGCTTTTGCATATATTAACATAGTGCGGGTTACTTCAATTAGCGTACGATTTCGTCTTTCAACAACACCATTTTGCTGTGGAGAGCGTGCAACTGATGTTTTATGAGAGATGCCAACTTTCTTATAATATTCACGCAATGTTTGATTAACAAACTCAGTTCCATTATATGTTCTAATGCGACAGACGGTTTCCTTAAGCCTGTACTTGATCATCTTCAAAAAGTTAATAATACTCTAGGCTAGTGCTTATCTTTTGATCGCAAACATTCTTACCCATGTAAATCGAGAGTAGCTCGTGAGCAAGAAACGTGGATGTATTCTTTCCATTAACACTCGCGCCACGCATTTGCCCCCAGATCCATATTCAACAGATAGAGTTTTTTTGATTAGTGTCCTCAGATTTCGGGTTTGTGGGGTTTCTTTTGAAACTTTTGCACTAATTCACCATGCAAACATAAGTGATCTTTTTTAAACTTAAGCTTGGGGAGACCTCAGACAAGTCCATGTCTTGCAAGATGATTAATAGCACCAAAGTTCAAGTGAGATAGACGACGATGCCATAACCAAGATTTAGAAGCCTTTGACAATAGACAAATGGGAGAGGACGCCATCATTTTCCCAAGTGGTGAATTATAATGATTATCCCCTCGAGATACCCGTCAATAAATCAACTCCGTCTAGATTGCGGAATGAAGCATGTGTGTTGACGAAAAAAGACCACTTCGAGTTGGTAATACAGAAATTGTCCACAACAAATAGATTTATGCCCAAGTCCTTCAACGTAAATAAACCTTTGACAATAGTAACATTCCCCAATTTGATAGTCTCCATAATCCCATTATCTTTGTAACTTGATCATTTCCGAAGTTAACTGTACCCCAAGCATTTACTGATGAAATTGGTTGAGCTATAGAGCGATTACCGGTCATGTAATTCGAGCAACCGGTGGTCCACAATACCAGAGGGATGATTTGGGACAACCTGAATTCATTAAGAGAAGTTGATGGAAAACATTGGTTTTTGTGGATCCCCAGGATTTACTGGGGTTTCCGTTTGTTAGCAGATATTGGTTTTTTAACCTCAGTTTGTAAATAGGGCTCAAATATGGCTTATTTTCCCTAGGTTTCCTTGAAATATTACCAAAATAACTACAGCGTTTTGGGTGATTCAGATTTCTAGTACTATTGTTTCCTAGAAGCACTTCATTTAGTAGTGGTCTCTCCTATTAAAGTGGCGCACGAATTTCCTACAATAGTGAGAGGATTTATTGCCGACCGGTAGGTCTCCAAATATATCCATCTTAGTGTAAACTTTTCGTTGGTTTCAAATCTCTTTCTTAGATTTTCACTCTTTGGGTTAGCACGAAATTTTCACATCATTATAGAATTAGAAACACACAATTAACGAAGACATGCATCATATCATCACAGTTATTACATGACATAATCAGATATTATCATGTTTTTGGTATTTTGCACATGCGCAAATCCAGTTAACTCTTTAAACAGTACCATTCCTTTTATTCAAACTAGATTTAACTTTCCTATGGTGAGCTTTTACTTTATTCTTCGAATTACTACTTGGTGTTTGCAGAATCTTATCATTCCTGGTATTGCTTGAAGGCTTTGATCCGCTAGCACTAGTAGAAAGTCTTACTCCTGTAGAATGTAACATATGCTTGTTAGAAACTATGTGTGATGTCGAGTCTGTTTTTGTGTTGTCTGTGGGTGTGAGTGATTTGGCAAACCAAACTTTCTTGTCCTTTTTCCTCGGTGTGACCGTAACTAATTGAGGATCAAAATTGTTGATGCTAGGGCAAGTCCTACTTATGTGTGAAAGCAAATCCTGAATGACTTTGGTATACCTAAAGGCAGACTCTAAAAGTGAATCTTGAGGATAATTCACTTTTACATGTTCGACTATATCCTTAAGGACCAAAACTTCTTCCTGAGTGTGCTTAATATAAGAGGAGTGAGCAGTCCTTTTATTCAACAATTTGGGCGTGATTGGTTCCATATTATCCATAGACACTATTGGATCAACAAAGCGGGTCTAAATAGCCTCCTTATCTATAGCTTTTCCTTTAAGTTTTCTTAACTCATTTTTTAGGGTTGCTATGACCAAACCTTGTTCCTGAAATTTTGCATTTAAATCAGAAATTTCTACAGACTTTATATTGACTTGTTTGATTAACGCATCACATTGTTCTTTTGATTGAACACGTTTTGGTTTAATCGGTCATAAAAGTTGATTATAAGTCTGTTTCAAATGCTATTTCAGCAACATGTTTTGTCACTCTATTTCAACTCAATGTTATCGAGCATCAATTTCATCCATGTTCCATTTTGACTTTACTATCATCCACATTTCTTTTTAAGGACTTGATTTGCTCTTTCAACTTGACAATGACTGTGTCTTTTGCTTGAGACTGAGCTCTTAATTCACTTAATTCAAACAACTGAGTAAAACTTGGAGCATTTTGATCTAAAACACTGTTTGTCTGTTGAAAAATTTCTTGATTAAGTTGAGAATCAGCTTCTAAAGTGATGCAATGTTTTTCAAGAGTTGTAAAACTTTTACAAAGTTTATCGTTTAGTTTTTTTATCAACCAATAATCCTTTTTGTTGAGAAGCTCAGTCTGGAGTGCGGATGACACTAATTTTGACTTATTCACAGTTTCACAACCTATAATTCACAGAACAAATTCACAACAATTTTTACAAGTATCATGGTAATGGCTTGTGCCAAGAGTCGTTCATTTTCACTCAAAACTTGATTCATTTTAACTTCGAAAGTTCTGGACTCCAAGCGATGTTGTTACCGAAGCCTTGTTTCATTTGTTGAATAAAAGACATTTTGGACTCGGCAAGTTCTTCAAACCAAGTTATTGATTGAAGTTATTGAAGTTATCGTTTAATTCTTTTTATAAACGTGAATGTTTTCATCGCCGAAAACAAGCCTTTGTATGCTCAAACTCCCCCACGTGCCTCTAGTGACCTAGCTGGTGGCTTTAGTGTGGGGTGGGGTCCCCCTTTCTTTGACAACCTGATCCAAAGCCTAGTAAGATTGGCGTTTAAGCTCCTTTCAAGTAGTATTCAACCATACTTACTTTAGGAATTCTTTTGGAACCTCAACTTTGTTGGTTGTGGAAGAAGGAGATGGGTCTAAAGGTGTGACCGAAGTCGCTTTCCAATAGGCATGTTCACTATATAAATCAGATTGTCGAACAAATCATTTGTTGTAATCGTTATTAAGAACCGCATAATTAATAGGTTTATTGTTTACTCTATGTTTTACAACATTGGATCTTGTTCTTTTAAAAGCATTTTTGAACGACTCTCTTTACAATGCATTAATGTCTCATCAGTATCAGGAATCACAATAGCATCCATTTTAAGAATGACATTCCCGTCATACAGTTTTGGCTTTGACTCCCAAACTTTTCTTCAGATAGAAAGGTTTTCAAAACCGATTGTTGTTTCGTGGACATGATCATAACAATTTTGGATTTGTCATATTTATGAATACAGTTTGCGCAGATTGACCTCTTTTGAGATAATGATATTATCAAGTTGCTTATTTTTTTTTTTTCTAAAGCAATTTCTTATCAATATTTCTGTTTTTCTTCCATTTTTAAATCATTTTTGAGTTAGAAATCTATTTTCATTAAAGAAGCCTTTTCATGGCACTTGTTCAAAAGAGGTTTGTTTAAGACGTACTAATCTCGGATTTATGTTCATTTGATCTTGAAAAATTGTTTTCAACATTTTGCATTTCTTTAAAATCTTAACCTCTTCTTTATATTCTGTACTAGCTCGGTAGTCTAAGCTTTATTCGACTCTTATATATTCCAGTTTAACATTGGTGTAGTGCATCACTTGGGTATTTTAATTGTTCAAAATAGATAATATCAGGACATCATGTTGAGCAGAAGAGTTTCGGAATTTGGGACAGTTTCTGTTTATGTTTTCACTCAGATACTCAGAGAATAGGAATGACTATTGCTATCACTGGTTATTTTAGGATTCTGTCTGATTTACATCATTAGACTGTTCAGAGAAGACGTCATTATCTGCTTCACTTTGAATGATTAAATCAAGTAGGTCAGCTTATTGGATTGTGTTACCTTAGTGAGTGCATCTCGAATCCATTCCTGGAAAGATTCGCCATGAGAGCAATCTTTGGCTGAGTTGAGTTTCTTCACAAATCAGAGTCATAGCATCCAGATCATCGGCTCTTGATAAAGCGCATTGTGGGTAATGACAGTCTGAGAGTTTTAAAGTGTTCTGGAAAAGTCACTGGTATCTATCTGCCAAGGAATGCTATCTCTTCCTCTATTAAAACTTGACCACTTGCTTGAGCTTCGATACCAACAAACACTTTATCATTGAACCACGTTTCATCCCTTTTCCTCTTTGGCTTAGTACACTGCTTGGCAATATGACCCTCCCCTTTGCAATTATAACAGATGACAATCGTTGTTTCCCTGTGTTGCTTCCACTTGCTCCAGGTGTGTATTTTCTCGTTGTTCAGCCAGCAGCATAAGTAGTTTGTCTCCCCTGAACAGGTTGCACAGTTACTTTTCCATTATAGATGGTAGCTTGTTGACGAGGGTTTGACGAAGTCCTTAGTTGATTGTTGGTAATGGGATACCGGGATGTTACAACAGCAGTTAAGAATGACATCATGTGATTGATCGCATCAATTGGATCATCCCCTTTCTGGAATACTAGAACAATTAGACTGGAGTCTAGTTGGGAAAATTCAGGTTGTTGAGTTAGGTAAGTTGTGGGAGCACATTTCACAATTGTGATAATGGCTTGCCTGTGGAGAATAACGTTGTGTGTGAACTGAGGCTTGGTACTCATTTGGATGGAATAGGTGGTGGGAAAGAGTGGTGATTGACTGGTTGTGAATACTGTTGAGTCTGATAAGGATGTAAAACTTAAGACTGAAACTATCGGTATTGAAACATGTTGTTGAGGTAGAGGACTTTGGGTAAGTGTGTAGATGAGATTGATAAGCCGACTGAGTTAATTGATGAGATGCAACTAAAGCAAGAGGATCGGAGTTGGTTATGCATCAAGAACGAATCTTCATTTGCATGTCTTTCGTGTTTTGCAGGTAAGCATGAAGTTGTATCAACATTGGTAATGTGCAAATCTTTGACCAATTTAACATCAGTAACAAATTTGCTCCATTCATCAGGAAGAGTGTTTAAAAACTTGGTGTTAACTTGAAATTGCTCCAATGGCATCTTGTAGATGTTCATATCATTGAGTAATGAGTGAACATTCAAGTAGTACTCATGTAACGTACTTCCTTTCTTGTAAAGTGGAACTTATCGAATTCATAATACAAAATTAAATTTGTTCGTTTTGTTTTGTTTTAAAAACGTTCCTTCATTAGCAGGTTAATTCTTCTTCCAAAGATCTTTTGCAACACGATGTTTGACTTACAAGAGCATAGATTTTTAGTTGGATCGGCCTTGAGGAATGATGTTTATAGCTTTGATGTCCAATCAGCTTGATGGCTTCAGCGGGAGTCAGTTCAATATATTCCTTAAGCCTTGTTACTCCATCCTCAGTGATTGAAGGTCCAATTCGAGTGGTACATTTTTCACTCTCGAGGCAAGAATCATTATCGCCATGAGGTCTATCTAATCATATACAGTTCCATTCGCGCTTCTTCCAAGAATCATCACATAGTGTTTTTCAATCGCATTGGGTGGAGCTTGTTGTCTCCTCTGATCAAGAAGTGACTCCGTATCGGCAAAAGTCGTAAGTTGTAGCTATCAAAAAGATTTACTCAATTGTAAATCTGATCGGATGGTAGAAAGAAAAATTGTGTTTGGTTATGTGATTTTTGAGTCTGTTGACTGAAACTATCTCGGGGATTTTACAATTCTTGCAAAAACGGGTCAATTGACAAGCTTAATTGTTTTACGGGATTTTTACAAAGTCAATAGAAATAAACTGTTTGAATTGCTCGCTCTCTTTAAGTAAATTTGGGTTGTTTTTTACCCTTTTGTCGTTTTTCGGTACCAAAGAACGTCAATAGTTTCGGTCTACCGTTCGTCTAACAAGATGGAATACACTTAGTTCGGTCCTTCTAGTTCGGTCCTTCTCGTTCCGTTACTAAAGAAACAACTAGTTCGGTCCTGCTCGTTCAGTTACCAAATGGAAAACTAGTTCGGTCCTTCTCGTTCGGTCCTCTAGTTCGATTATCTAGTTCGGTTGATCTTGTTCGGTTCCTAACTAAAGTGACTAGTTCGGTTGGTCTTGTTCAGTTCCAACTAAAGTGACTAGTTCGGCTTACTAGTTCGGTTCCAACATACAACACACTAGTTCGGTTATAACTACTACGAAACCCAAATTTTCAAAACTCAAAAAGACACATTCTTATTAGTTTTTTGCAAAAAATCTTGTACAACTAGTGTTACTAACCCTATAGGAACAATAAAAATGACAACTTTAAGGTTTTTAAGCCAAAAATTTTGAATCAAAAATTTTGTTCTTTATAAAGATTTTGAACACAAATCACAAGATAAACACAAAAACTAAACACACCACTCTATGGCTCTTGATACCAATTGTAGAATACTAGTAATCTAATGATCAAACCAAGAACAAGAGTGAGATGTGGGTTGTGATGGTTAGAGAGAGAAACTGACGGAATGGATGAATTGTATTAAGATGGAATGTGAAAAATGGAACAACCAACCCCTCTCCAAGGCTAGGAGAGGGTTTATATAGTCCTATAGGCCGGCCTATGGGCTATGATGGGCTTCCCATGGGTCTTGGGCCGGACTAGATTACTAATCTAATCATTACATAAACTACGAGCTTAGACCTGTTACAACTTGGAAGTGACCGACACTTTTTGTGTTTCCAACAGAGCTAATTAAGTTTAGTTTATTTGTGCCTTAAATGTTATGTGTTTATGCCTTCAGGATTTAAATAGCAAAAAATTAAGTATCTAAGCATTATAGTGTAAACTTTAGGGACTTAGTGTGCCAATAGTATAACTTAATATGCCTTTAGAAAAGTTTTTAAGGAAATTAGGAAGGAAGTAAGAGTACAGGGGGCATTTGTGTCAAAAGTCTAAACTTTTAACACAAACACCCATTCCCTCCCTCTTTCACGTCACAAAACACACACACTCTCACACATTGTCTCTCCTCTCCCACACCTAAAAATGGTCACTCTCTAGAACTCGCATCTCAGATCATTTCAAGCTTCGAGGTAAACTACAATCTTGTTCCCCGCATCATAAACATCTTATGTTCAAAAGGAATTGGGCTATATCACAATATCTTGCTCAATTTCCCTAGAAATCATTTTAGGGTTTGTGAAAATTGAAAGATGTCCATTTCCAAAATTAAGTGAGGGGTTTTGATGGGTTAGGGGTATAGATGACTCGGTTGTAACTGTTCTTGATAATAATAACATCTTCGTATGTTTCTAGTGATTCTTGTGTGCGAAGTTTTGGGTATATGGGGTATACTTGATAAATGTGTTGGGTTTATGTTTTGTTTATGTTTGCAAACTTTCTTGAATATTTATCAATGTGAAAATCCAAGTATTGTTTGCCTATTTTGTGATTTTGATTCGAACGAGCATGTACTCACTTGTTCTTGGTAGTTATTGATAATTTTGTAGTTAATGTATGTTATATATGCTAGAATAAGTTCATACATGCCTTGTCTATGTGTTCGGAATATGTCAATCCCAAATGTGAAGGATTGTATAAATCATTGTTTTATAGACGGTGATTTATACGCCCGTGTATGAAGACGGCGATTTATACATGAATTCACAGACGGCGATTTACACCTAGGAGTCTAGACAGAGATTTATACATAGATATATAGACGGCGATTTATACATAGATCTTAGACGGCGATTTATACCTAGGTCATAGACGGCGATTTATACCTAAGTATTTATACCTAAAGTTGTAGACGGCTATTTATACATAGATCTTAGACGACGATTTATACCTAGGTTATAGACGGCGATTTATACCTAAGTCTAAGGCGGAGATTTATACCTAAGGTTGTTAACGGCGATTTATACATAGAAGATACAACAATTTATACCTGTTCAAGGCAGCAATTTATACATGTGGTATAAAATTGATTTCTTTCCTAAATGTCTTAACTTAATAACTCATTTTAGGTTAAAATCTTTCTTATGTCAGATATAAGTTACCAAATTGAATATGGTTGACCTAAAGTTAGCTTGTTGACCATAAGTTGACCTTCTGGTTTGTATCCTGCTATTAAATGCCTGATAATGTGTAGCTATGCCTGCCTGTCTAATGTCTATAAATTGCTTTGCATATGAATTGTAGTTGTATTTTCTTAGCAGAAACATGAATTCCATTGCATCTCAACAAGCTGCTCTTGACAATTCTTTGGTCGCTCCTGAGAAGAGGCTAAAGATTGAAAGATGCAATGCCAGAATTGCTTTTACTAAGCCATAGAAAGAAGAAACATATCAAGTCACATTGGACGCTCTCAAGTTATCTCTTTGCTATCCTACTTTCCAAATCACTGCTGAAGTCTATGAAATCTGCATGCATCAGTTCTGGAACACCATCAAGAAGATCGAAAAAACAGATGCTTATGACTTCAAGCTAGATAAGAAAAAGTTCCGAGTTGACACTAAAGTATTTCGTGAGATTCTTCAGATATGTCCCCGTCTCCCTAACCAAGATTTTGTGGAACTTCCTTTAGAAGATGATTTACTTTCATTTATCAAGGAACTTGGTTACTCTGGCAAGTGTGACATGCTATCTACCATTCGAACTGATCAAATGCACCAGCCTTGGAGGACATCTGCTGCTGTCATTAACAGGTGCATTTCTGGGCAATCAACAGGACTTGATAGGCTCAGGAAATCACGTGCTCAAATCTTATGGGCAATGTATAATCATAAGAATGTTGATTATGTTGCTCTCCTCTGGGAAGACTTTATGTATCAAGCTGACAACAGAGAAATTAACTTAGCAAGAAAAGAACGCATGCCCTACCCAAGATTTACCAAAGTCATCATCGATTATTTCATCTCCAAAGACAATACCATCTCCATGAGGAACAGGATTAACCTTCACACAGTTCGTGATGATACTTTGTTAGGTACTTTGAAATCCGTCTCCAAAACAGAAGATTGTCAGATATATGGAGCAGTGATTCCTGATGGGATGATAAATGACGACATCAAGCTATCCAAAGCATACAAGACTTATCTTGACTATGCTACTGGGAAAGTTCCTCCTAAGAAGGCAAGGAAGTTCAAGAAACCTGCGACTCCCAAACTCAAGAATGTCCCTGCTTCTCCCAAAGAACCTACTTAGAAGGGTAAGCGAGTTAAGAGATCTGCCAAAAAGGCCACTACTGTCCCTACAACCGGTGTTGTCATCAGAGATACTCCTGTTAAGTCTGTATCGAAGAATAAAGCACCAGCTAAGATTGGTAGAGGCAAAGGCATTGAGTTACTTTCAGATGCAGCTCTACTTGAAGATGCTCAGATGAAGAAAGCTCTCAAGAAAAGTAAGCGTCAAACTCATAACCTTTAGGCCAGCGGCTCAAGTGAGGGAGCTAATTTTGAATCAGAGGTTCCTGATGAGCAAACTGACAAGCCCAAAGACACAAATAAAGGAACTGGTGAGAAACCAGGGGTTCCCGATGTGTCTAAAGATGATTCTACTGATAGTGAAGCTGAGTCTTAGGGTGACAGTGAAGATGAAAGTGATGATGTTAATGACGAAGATAATGATGACGATGATGACAATGGAGATGATGATAACAGTGATGACAATGATGATGGTGGAAATGATGATGGTGGTAATGAGGACGATTATGAAGAAAATCCTCCGTTCACTCTGGAAGACTATGAAGAAGAAGAACAAGATGAGGAGTACGTGTATTCTCCGGAAAAGGACAAATCTGATGATGAAGAAAAGATGTATGAAGAAGAAGACGACGATGTCGCAAAGGAGTTGTATGGAGATTTGAACATCACACAGGGACTCAGAGATACTGACATGGCTAATGCTGAACAAGGTGGAGAAGATCAACAAAATGCTTCTCACGAGTCTGGGTTTGTACAAGAAGAAGATGATGGTCACGTAACGCTTACGACTGTCCATGATAAGACTAAAGGTACCATGCACAGTTTGTATGTCTCATTTGATTTTACAAGCAAGCTACTAAACCTTGATAACACCGGTCCTGATGTCAATGAGATTGCCTCCCTGATGAACACCTTAACCGTTCCTCATTCACCTCCTTTCGTCAATCCTTTTTCACATCTTACAACAACTTTTCAACAACAAACACCTGATTCCACAACAACAACAACTAATCCAACTATAACTTTTCCATAAATTCCTAACTTTGCGTCCCTATTCGGGTTTGAACAAAGGGTGTCCGCCTTGGAAACTAAAATGTCTGAGTTCAACCAAACAAGTCAATTTGCTGAAGCTGTCTCCTCTATTCTGGGCATTGTTGATCAGTACCTTGCTTCCAAGATGAAAGAAACAGTGGATGTGGCTGTCCGGATACAATCAAACAAGCTCAAAGAAGAAGCTGAAGCTGAGAATCAAGAATTCCTTAATCAAGTAGACTCAACCATGAAGGCAATAATCAAGGAGCAGGTAAAAGCTCAAGTCTCCAAGATCATGCCACAGATTGAGAAGTACGTAACAAAATCTCTGGGAGCTGAAGTGTTGGTTATATCAACCAATCAACCTCAGACGTCTTACGCAGTAGCAGCTTCTTTGTCAGAATTCGAATTAAAGAAGATTCTCATTGACAAAATGGAGACTAATAAATCGATAAACAGACCAAACATTCAAAAGAATCTCTACAATGCACAAGGACATATTTTCCTTATATGGTGATGTTGTTACATTAAAAAGAGGACGGGATGATCACGAAAAGGATGAAGACCCCTCTGATGGATCAGACCGAGGGACAAAAGGAAGAAAGTCAAGCAAGGATGCTGAACCATTAAAAGACTCAAAGTCAAAGGAATCAAAGTCATCTAGCTCTTCCAAAGGCACTCAATCTCAGCCTAAATCTTTGGGTAAATCTACACAAGCAGAGGAACCAGAATTTAAAGCTGCAGACATAGAGACACAACTGGATCAAAGGAACGAGTCTGGTCATTTAGATGATCAACCCGGTAATGAGGCTGCTCCTAAGCATGATTGGTTCCAAAAATCTGACAAGCCTCTAACTCCTAATTGTGCTTGGAATAAATCAAAATCTAATGACTCTCGCCCGCCTAAAAAATGGATCAACACCATTGCAAAAGCAACACAACCTCCTTACACCTTCGATGAGCTTATGGACACTCCTATTGCCTTCTCAGCTTATGTCATGAACCGTCTTAAAATTAACAATCTCACTCAAGAGATTTTAGTAGGGCCTACTTTCAATCTGCTCAAGGGCTCATGCAAAAGCTTCGCCGAACTTGAATATCATTTCGAAGAGTGCTACAAAGCTGTTAATGATCAACTTGACTGGCATAATCCAGAAGGGCGTGAATATCCGTTTAATCTTAGCAAGCCACTACCGTTGATTGAAGATCAAGGACGTCAAGTAGTTCCTGCTGATTACTTCATCAACAACGATCTCGAGTATCTGAAAGGCAGAAGTTCAAGTAGCAAATACGTGACTTCTACAACAAGAACCAGGGCTGCTAAGTACGACAATATTGAAGGCATAGAAGACATGGTTCCAACATTATGGAGTCCAGTGAAAGTAGCATACAATAAACATGCTGTCTGGGGAACATATCACTGGGGTCCGAAACGACAAAGATTCTATGCATACGCATGCCATTGGAAATCTCCATATGATGTCTACTCCAAAAGAAGAATTATTGTGGTAACCAGTGTTAAAGTGATGAGGTGGTATGACTATGGGTATTTGGAAGAAATTGTAGTTCGAAGAGATGATAATGTGCTCTACAAGTTCAAGGAAGGCGACTTCCCAAGACTTAATCTGCATGATATTGAAGATATGCTACTTCTCTTAGTCCAGAAGAAACTGTCTAATCTTGATGTGGATGATCGGTACGACTTAGGTGTGGCATTGAGAATGTTTACCAGACGTATTGTAATTCTTCACCGTGTCGAAGACCTTCAGCTAGGAGTTGAAAGCTATCAGAAGAAACTTAATATCACCAGACCAGAGACAACCAGATCTAACATCTCCAAACTAACCCCATACACTGCATACAAAAACCCTCAAGGAATCATTTATCTAGACAAGTACAAAAGAAACAGGTTGATGCGCTCGGATAAGCTATACAAATTCTGTGACGAGACGCTCTCATCTATCAGACGCGTGCTTCATGATATTGCTTCTAACTTGGAGATGGATTACCTGCCAAAAAGACATTGGAGTAACTTGGAGATGAAAAAGTCCCGCATCATGGTCAAGGCGATTGATAAGCTTCTCTTTGAAAGGAGGTTGATGCGTAATTTGGAGAAGTTTGTTGGTGGACGTGACTACGGGAATGATCTAAGGTTGCTTGAACGGACAATATAACCATGTCATATCTTGCCCTTCCATATTTCAGGTCATTTTTTCCGTAATTTAATAATCATGTGAATATGTATATATAAGTAGTGTAGACTAGTATTAGGCATATATAGTGTTTGAGTACGAATTTTCTAGAATTTCTTAGTAAATTCAAAATCTTTCAAATTATCGTACTCAAAACACCATATAACTACCCTCAAAAATTGAGGGGGAGCATTAATATGTTCTTATTGCGGCTTGTTAATAATTGGACATTCTTTCCCCGAAAGCAGTTATATTTGAATCAATTGATATCCAAAATATCAAGAGACTTAATATTTTTGATAAGGGAAGAGAATGTGATTAAAATATATGGCTAAGAATGTGATTTTTTAGATCTCAAGTGTACACTTTCCCACATATGTGCTAAATTCTTTCGATTAATCGATGCACATATGAAGGAGGAGCAAATGGTTACGTGATTGGCTGTTATGTGGAAATACCAAAAGACCGACCATTTATATTACTGCATTGGAGTTATAAGGTGGTTAAATTTAGGTATTTATTCCCATGATCCAGCCAGAACCAGAGGGATCTACCCATGGATATTCCACTAGATAGTGTAGTAGTCCTTAGGTATGAAAAAAGGAGTAAAAGTGAGAATAAGGGAAAAGTGCCGACTGAGATGGAGCTAGTACTGGAACAAACCCAACAAGGTACTAGTTATGAAGTCATAGTAAGCGCTGAAGGGGTTGAAGAATTAAAAAGAAAAGTTGAGATAAGGGTGAAAAGAAAGAAGCCCTCCTTACACTTAGGTAGAAACCGGGTCAATACATCTGCTGTCAAGAATCAATAAGATGATTGCTGACATTGAAGACTGACATCATGGACCCAGTGATGCAATGCACAACCCTCCCTAGCCACTCAGGATCTTTCAAAATATTTCTGTTTCATTTCTCACGGAGATTACACGTATTTCTATCAACTTTCTCACTCTGAGTTAGTTGGTATTGAAAATGTGGCAGTCCGCTCCAGCCTCCGATCACTAAAACCAAAAGTGCATTATTGAGTCTAGAGCCAAGAGATCATCCATAAATCTTATTAGGACACTATTCGAATGTATTTGTTGCTCACACAATGTGAAAACAAGTAATGATTTAAAAGTCCTACGCATTATCCTTGTGATTTTGCCAGAACATCCGAGTGATACTTAAGTATTCACAGTGAAGATGGAAGACCTGGTTGAGCCAACATCAAACAAGCTCTTGGTAGGTGACTTGTGCGATTCTATACGAATCAAGCTTGTGACAACTGGAAAGAAACGATGGCGCAATTCTATAAGAATCAAACTTGTTCCAGTATATGAATTGACGATTGATGAATTTTAAAATGCTTAAAACTCTCGATGTGTCGCAAAAACACTTTAGCAAGTGACACGTCGATTGATTTTTTCTCAAATCAATTTTTATATCAATCGGTGAGATAGTAACTCGCTGGTTCACTCTTACCGTGTTGTCTGCTTTGAGACGTTCCGGTAATGAGAACATGCTGAGTACGATGAATCTAATACTTATGTGTTAGAAAGATTCAATATTGTAGCTGGAAATCATGTCAAGAAGATTCTTCTTAAATTGAATATACCTGATCACAGGTCGATCCTCACGGATTCGAATGTTACTCCAACCAAACACGGGCGAATGACAAAGCCATATTCGTCCCCCAGATTTACTGCTAACTATTTTATTTCAGGAATATATAAAGATGGACATGGAGGTACCTGGTTCCAGCAGACTCACAAGATTCATAGCCACATGCTCATACTCAACCAACATTTATAAAGACATCATGAAAGCTCAAGTACATGTTACAAGACTTCCGCCACTCTGATACCATATGTCTTTCTTGAAATGACAAAGTGTGAAAGTTAAAGAAATTCAAGAAAGAAGCATCCTTAAAGCTTTCAAGTTATCATATCAAGAAAAGTATAAGCATGTCGGTCCAAAGTCACAAGATCACAAGATGGCAAGATTACAAGACGATGTAATCAGATTATGCTTGGTTGATGATCTCAAGAAGCTAAAGTACACATTCAAGTCAAGTACAAGTTATCAAGCCAAAGCCTAAAGTCAAAGATCACTACAACATATCACAAGTTCATGATTGAAGTTTAAAGACTATGAGTCAAAGACGAAAGACAAGCATAGTATGCTAGGATTAACATTTTGTAACATGGAGTGACCTCCTTTAGGGGGAGATCGTTAGAAACACAAAAGTATCGGTCACTTCCATAAATATTATATAATGGGCTCGTAGTATAATTGTTAGAACTAAAGTAAGCTAGTAAGGCCCAAGGTCCATGGTAAGCCCATTAACCTTACCATGGTCGGCCAATAGACAAGTATTTATAACCCTCTCCAACCTTGGAGAGGGTTGGATGTTCACTTTTTTATAATCTAATTTTATTTATTTTCCTTTCTCTCTCTAGAAGTGTTCATCCAATCTTTCTCTCTCTAGAAGTGTTCATCTCATCTTTCTCTCTGTAGTTCTTCATTCTTTTGTGTCTAAGATTAAATAAACTAATATTCTTCATCTTGTTTTTTTAATAGAAATCTTCTTTAAAAGAGTTTTCAAAAGTTATCATACATATTTTTAAAATTTTATGTAAGAAGTATCTCTAAAACTACATTTAAAAATAGTCGCCAAGAGTTTCATTTTGTCCTTGTTCTTAAAAACTATGTTTCTATGCTTCATGTTTGACCAATTTATCTTCACTTGGGTTAGCGAGGGATTTGCAGAAAGAGTGGCCGATGGCGCATAGGGACGTGTGTTAGTTAACTAACTTTTGAGATTTAGATTTTGTAAAATACTTAAATTTTTTCTCTTAAAACTGTTTTCGCTTTTTAAAGCATATCATTTAGATGACGTCTTTATAAGTATCGAAAGCGCATCATTTTAATTTAAAGGATATTAAAATTTTTACACAAACATTTCTATCTTTTCTATAAAACACGCTTTGAAAATTATATCTAGCATGGTTGTTACAAAATCAATGGTTCAAATTTTTTTGATAAAAACTTACGTTATTCCAAAAAAAAAATATGGAAGCGATGAAAAATCTATCTGGTATGATAGGGCAAAGGCCATTTATTAGCAACTTACTTTCCCATTTGTACCGTAATGACCAACTTACTTTTTTATACACATTACACCAACGATCTTTCAAATTTCGTTTGACATCACCAAGATCACAACTTGTTACTGACACGCTGGCAAAAACATTTTATTAAATAGTAAGTGTAAATGCTAGATAGGTTTTCCACTCAAATAAAAAGTCAAAGTCATACTTATTATACTCCGTACTTATTAGGGCTGGTTAACAATCGCAGTCATATTTCTCTCCCAACCAACAAATCAAAACGCAACATCTATTTTCCTTCTCAATCCAGTGGAAACTGAGCAACCAAAAAAATCACTTCACCTTCATACTATCTTAAACAAATCACAAACTTCATCATTAAAACTCAATCACACGAATTCAAACGAACCCTTTTGTAATATACCAGCTTAAGACAACCGTGTACCAAACCAGAAGAACAACGGCTTCAAGATCTCGATAAGAGGTCTCGGGTAGGTTTGTGTTTGTTTGGTGGTGGTGGTTGTGGTTACGGTCGGCCAAACACCATCGAGAAACTTTCTGATATCCTTGTTCTTCGCGTGGCATTTCTGGCTAATGAGGGCACAAGATCGTGAAACAAGCTTAATGTGAAGCTCGTCCTTAACCTCATCGGATCTAACAGCAGTGACACCATCAAGCGATAATTGGGAAATGGGCATAAGCAAACCTTGTTGGGTTTAAAAGCATTAATTGGGAAATGGGCATAAACAAACCTTCTTGGGTTTTGAAATTAACTGTAAGAAAGATATGAGGAGTATGGTATGAATTTTTTATGGCTATTTACTGAAACAAATAAATTTAGTTTTGTCAATGAAAAACAAAAAGCATGTTTGTGATTCGTGTGTGCACCGGAAGAGATACAGATTGTTGGATTGGGGATAGGTTAAATGAAGGGCTTTAAAGGTAAGAATGGGTCGGGTCTAACGGTAAGAAAAACAAATAAATCGGGTAAGTAAGTGCCAAGGTGGAGTGTATTAGCACATTTGGAAAAAAAATTAAATTAATGACGTGAAAATCTAGCCGGTCATATGGGTAACATTATCACAAAATAAACAAGTTCGTGGGTGTAGAGAGTACAAAAAAAAGTAAGTTGGTTATTACGGTACAAATGAGAAAGTAGGTTGGTAATAAATGGCCTTTACCCGGTATGATATTGGAGGATCAGGCTTTATGAGTTTGTTAAGAACTACTGAAGCAAGAGAAACATTTATAGGGCGTATTGGTAAAAGCTTATTACTATGATGATCTTTGACATAATTTATCTGGGATAAAGGTTCAAAGAAATCATAGTCTTTGATGTAGCATATCTGGGATAAAGGTTTAAAGAAACCATGATCTTTGTGGAAATCTATTTGGGATAGAGGTTCAACAAAACCAGAATCTTTGATGAAATATATCTGAGATATAAGTTCAAAAATACTAGAGTCACAAAAGACTAAAACATTTTATTAGAAACTGAATGTATAGAAGATCCTAAATACTTAGATAATAAGCATATGAAAGCATCAAGGTGTAAAGCCCACATGCGAGAAAATTAAATGATAGAGGCATCATTACTATTAGATGGATTAGGCCCAAGCCCGGTTTGTGGGTTGGGTCCATTAGGGTTTTATGATTTCTAGTATGTTCTATGTAACACTATAAAAGCATATCAATAATACAATACCTGGAACGGTTTTTCATTGTCTAACATGGTATCGGAGCGGGTCTAATCCTCAGGCCTAGGTGGCTACGTTGAGCCGCCACCCTAAACCACTCCGTCAAACCCTAGTCATACCACCGATCCCAAAAAAAACAAGGTTTAAAATTTTTACACAATCTTACATTGTTGTTCGTGCTTCGGTCACGAGTCGGTTTGTTTTTTTATTACGTTAATGTTTTTATTACGTCAATGTTTTGTTTTTGATTTTTTTTCTCTTTTTCTAGTTTACTACTCCAGTCCGAGCTTTCGTGATTTCGCCGCTTGGACTACGGGGGAGTATTAGATGGATTAGGCCCAAGCCCAGTTTGTAGGTTAGGCCCATTATGGTTTTATGATTTCTAGTATGTTCCATGTAACACTATAAAAGCATATCAATAATACAATACCTGGAACGGGTTTTCATTGTCTAACATGGTATCGGAGCGGGTCTAATCCTCAGACTTAGGTGGCTACGTTGAGCCGCCACCCTAAACCACTCCATCAAACCCTAGTCATACCACCGATCCCAAAAAAAAAACATATGGGTGTGTTTACTTTCGTGTGCAAATTATCAGGTGGGGATTATCTTGAAGGATCTGGTGACTCGACTTATGATTTTCAAAGGAAGCTTGTAAACGCTGCTTTCTATACAGTTGGGATTCTCACTCTTTAATTGGATGTCTACGCTTTCGATAGAGTTTTCCATTGCTTTTAAGTGTGATGTTATCATATTATTGTTTTGTTTAAAAGAAAAATAAAAAAATGTTATAGTTGTTTTATTTGTGTTGGTGATTTGTGCTAAAGTCACATATCCACACAATCGTGATTTGTGTTGGTGATTTGTGCTAAGGTCACAAATCCACAACCATGATTTGTGTTGGTGATTTGTGCTAAGGTAACAAATCCACACAACCGTGATTTGTGTTGGTGATTTGTGCCAAGGTTACAAATCCACACAACCGTGCATTTGTAAGGTCACAAATCCACACAATCGTGATTTGTGTTGGTGATTTGTGCTAAGGTCACAAATCCACACAATCGTTAATGTTTTTTTTCTTTTCTTTTTTAGTTTACTACTCCAGTCCGAGCTTTCACGATTTCGCCGCTCGAACTGCGGGGGAGTATTAGTGAATAAATAGACCCAAACCCGTTTGTGGGTTTAGGGTATTAGGGTTTTACCATTATAAATAATGGTCATTAATAAAATTATACCTACGGAGTTTTCATTGTCTAACAATTACAAGAAAAAAGTATTTTAATGACACACAAAAAGTGTCAGAAAATGTCAAAAAAAGTGTCACTAATTATATATTTTTTTCACCTTCACTTATAAAAAGTGTCATTAAAAGTCCAGGTGGTAAAAGTATATAGTGACACCCTTTACTCACACTTAATAGTGTCAGATATGTTGAGGCTATTTCTGACACATACATGTGTCACTATAGACTACAAGTACAATAACTGGTCATATGTATGTACTCTTTATACATACATCTTTAACTGCTATATTAATTCCAAATTAGTACATACAAAAAACTGAGATTCAAACATATTTATTATTTCAACCATTATATCGATATAGACCAAGTATTTGCCTAACGACAAGCAAGAAACGAACATCTTTCTCAAGTATGAAATGCAAGTACAATGATTATCGTAATTCAACCAAATATAACTAACCTAAAAAAAAACTGGGCATGCTTGAACTTCGCAATCCTCATGTCGCTTAATTGGTTCTGTTAGCTTTAAAATATGTTGACTAATACGGAATTACACTAGTTATCATTAGGCAAGACATGCATGGACTAGAAAAGTTAAGTTATAATAGTTTCCATTGTCTTGACCTATAAATACCCCCTCCATACTTCCATGGAGGGGTGATGATTCATTTGTATCATTTCACCAAAGTGTGTGTGTGTGTTCTTTTTCTCTCTAAAATACATACACATCTTTCGTTTTTCTCTCTTTAAATAATATGGCTTACTTCTTGTTTAATCCTCCCCGACCTCCGGATCAAAGTTAGCTAGTGTTTCTTATTGTGTACAATTGGTATCAAGAGCTAACCGGGGGTGTATTGTATTCGTGCGTGCTGTGTTTGTGTTTGTCGTTGTGGTTTGTTTGAGCTTATTGGTTCGGCTTAAAAGGCTTATTTTTTTTCTCTACTCGGCTTATTTTGTGTGCATTTTTTATAACATTTTGTGTTGTTTTTTTTACTAAAGTACACAAAAGTCATATTGGGCTACGAAAATAAGATTTTGTGTACATTTTGGGTTTTCTTAACATTTGTTGCACTGCTTAGATTTTGTGGTTATTTTCTTCTTAGTTGAACAAACTGCTAGAAACATTTTGGGCTACGAGTAATATTGTGGCTTATTACTTTTCATCTTCAAACGTTAGAAGGTTATTAGCTTATTTTATAAGCTTATCTTTTCGTGGCTCATTTTGTGGGAACACAGATTTTTGAAGCTTCTTTGTGCTTATACAAGGCCACGACTTATATTTGTATAAGCATATCACCACAAAAAGCACTAATCCTTTTAGTCTAAAACCTTCGTAGCGTATTTTGTTCGTGGCTTATTCGTTGTTAAATCAAGCTTATTTTCAAGCTTATTTTTCTGGTTGGATTTTCGTGTACAAGGTGTGAAACGGAGAGAAGAAAAAGGTACCAACAAGGTGTTTGATATTTTGTCAAACCGAACAACTCAAGCCAAGTTAGCACCGAACAACTTAAGACATGTTAGAACCGAACAACTTGAGTACTGAACAACTTGTGAACCGAACAAGTTAGGAACCGAACAACTTGATTCCTTTGAGTACCGAACAACTTGTTTTCGAGTGTGGAAACCGATTTAGCACTTCAACAGGAACACATACACGTTTTAACTCATTTTTTGTTTTTCCGTTTCAAGTGTCGGTTATCTACGAGACTTATAACTTAGACCGTTGTGATTGTGATTCGTTTTCGATCAACATGGTTTATTCACATTGAACCGAAGATCACCGTACGAGTCCGCGAGATAAAATATAATATGTTCCATTTCTATGAATTTTGAAACGAAAAAGATAGAAAAAATGAGGGAATTTGGTGCATTAATTAACAAGAATTGGAATATGGTACATGTAGTCCCTTGAAGGTTACTATAATTACACCATGAGTCCTTTGGTTACTTATTAACCTTCTAGTTGATTCTAGTTTGCTCCATTGGTCCTTATTTTCATAATTTAACCTTTAACCCTTCCAAGTTAACACTTTATATTTTAAGGTTTTGCTATTTTATATTCCAAATAGAAATAAGCTGATAATTGAGTTTTGTTAAGCAATCACAAACACCCCCTAAATAAATATAATCTCTAAGTTATTTTAGCAAAAAGATACTACCACTATTGCAGATTCAAACAAGTGTTTTCCAATATCTTTTTTACTAAAATGAAGAGCATAGAATCGGCAATTGTGCATATCAAAACTGTTAAACTAGAAAACTACCTGAAGTATTAAAACGACTAGTGCCTGAATTGTTGAGAGTGTCACAGACAACTGATTTGTTTCTTGTAAAAGTTGTACAAAAAAAAATTAAAAAGGGCTGCAAGTATTGTCAAAGGTTTGTTAAAGAAATTCTACGAATATCTTGTGCCTGATTTGTTTAGAGTGTCGCGGACATCTGATTTGTTTCCTGTAAAAGTTGTACAAAAAAAAAAGTTACAAGGGCTGCAAGTATTATCTAAGGCTTGTTAAATAAATTCTATGTATAACAACCGTAAGAATTAACAAGTACCTGAAGTATGTTGATGATTAAAACCTGATTTATTGAGTGTAATATCGTGAACACCTGATTTGTCTCCTACATAAACTGTATATACAAAAACTATTAAACTCTAGCACGCATGACAATTGTACACGGACTACAAATCCTATTTAAGGCTTCTTGAAATACCTGAAGTATGATGACGACTTCCACTTGATTTTTTGAGAGAACTTTTTGGAATAGTTGATTCTTTTATCGAAAGAACTGCACACATAAAAACTATTAAAGCTGTGCACATACAAAAACTAAACAATATAGTTAAGGCTTGCAAGTCTAATAAGAAACTACCTGATGTATGATGATGACTTGCATCTGATTTGTTTGGATGATTATCATGAACACTGTGTACACATAAGGGCCGTTTGAATTAGTAGGGGAGTGAACGGGTTGAAAGTGATCCTAAGTGATTCAAAACTAACCGGACAACAACCATACTTGGATATATTTATTGTATAAACTCATTTGTTATAAATGGAGAACCAATTGTACAAGAGTGCCGATGGAGGTATGTGACAGTAATGTCACATAGGAACAACTGCATTAATTGGTCTAGTAACAACTAATGACCAGGACCCAAATGAGATTACATATAATGTCACCTGGGTTTAAAGAGCTAAGGGTCTAACCAACTATATTTGATGTTGCAGCTTTCTTGATATGATGTGAGAGCCACCTGTTAAGTACATTCAACATAATACAAGTGACGTACTGAACACGGTGTGTGGATATGATAGACGTGAACAACTATATCACCAGTGACCCTTTGAAGAGTATCAACAAGCATCATAAAATTCCAAGATAACATAAACTACCAATAGGATTGGCATCATTGTGACTAAATTCCTCCATTTCATTACCTAAAATATTGAATTAAAAGCTTGTAAATCAATCCACAACCCAATTCCACGGGCCACACAAGCAGCAAAGATACACAGAATTAAATATTTTCCTAATGAGATATAATCATTGTCACTAGTCAAATGAAAATGACATCTCTTGTGAGAAAGTTGGAATGATATCTAGATTATCGCAGATTTAAAATCTTACCAGTTTCCTAATGAATCACCTTAATTGGGTACTATCTAGTCAACCATATTTCAACACCATTTTGACTTGATTTTTCAAAAGCAAAGTCTAAAAAATACTCAACACCATTTGTGTATCGTTTACTTTCCCTAGGTCCGGTATACATCCACGATTTATCCATCAAACCTTAACCAAAATTCAAACATAAATATTTAGATTATTGTTGTAATGTAGGCATAATCTGCAATTAAGTATGCGTACTTCTTTTAAAAAGAACAAAGAATGTGGTCAGCCAAACCATACCCATTCTAAAAATGTTCATAGAATGTAGCCAATGCTCAAACTTGTTATTATCAGTGGTCTGTTCTTCAATTCACTCAAACAGTGTCACTGTTAACTATACATCCTAATTGCCTAATTAGTTTGATAATCTGAAGTGACATGTTATTTTTTTCACCGTTAAATCTTAACGAGTTGGGCTCACATGATGGTCACGTGATCATGTTAAGTGTGTCGAGGGTCCTAAATATTCCACTTAGCCAAGTTCAAGGTACTAAACCTTTATCCTACACTAGTTGGCCATTTCATAACAAAATCAAAATCACAGGCAGATCGAAATTGATGTATATCTCCTTATTTTAAGAAGATAGTAGATTTATAACATATAACTCACTTTTATATGCTAACTTGATCTAAATATGAAAGTATGTATGTTAATCTACAGGTTCACTTATATCCACTAAGCATGTAAGCTCACGTGACTCATTCGTCTCGAACAACTTAAACGAGTACATTACCTTCTTAAGTTTAATCAACCAGAAACCTATGTCCAAGCTATACTAGATATTGAGAAACATTCACTCAAACTCACGCAACTCATTAACTATTCGCCAAACTTGGAAATTATCATAACCAGTTCATTTCTATCCAAATAGTACCAAAAAACCACTTCATATCAAGCTCATATAAGTCGATATATCTAAAACCAGTTCTTTGGGGGTGTTTGTTTCGGCTTATGGCTTATGTTTCATAACCTCACTTTTTGTTGCTTATTTTGAAACTTTTCGGCTTATATAACAATAATAACCACAAATTCATAGCAAAATCAAAATCACAGGTGATCAAAACTAATTTCATCATAATTAAACCTAACACTCTATAATCTACAGCCAAAACATCAAAGTTAACTACAAATTTCTTCATAACAGATCGAAACATCATGATTTAACTATAATTATCAAATAATAACCTACAATCAACCAATTGAAACTGAATATCGTAAAATAAACAAAATTAAAAACAACTTACCAAATTGAGTGACGAACAACGGTGAGATTCGATTAAACCCTAACGATTTGAGTGACGATCTACGGTGAGATTCGATTAAACCCTAACGATTTGAGTGACGATCTACGGTGAGATTCGATTAAACCCTAACGATTTGAGTGACGATCTACGGTTAACATTCCGTATTTTTAGATCATTTACGACGTCATATATTTTACTAATTTTTTTCTTCATTCTCGTACATGTTTACTTTTAATTTTATTAGTTAAGTTAAATCGCGTAAGCTATAAATTATCAATTAGCGTAAACGGACACCAAACGAATTAAAGTTTTCGTCAAGCGAGCAATATATTATTTTTACGAAAGTAATAATCAATTTTTTATATTTTATTTTTATTGGTTACGTAAAATAATTACGTTTCGTAATTAACTACATTTAGGCATACCCGGAAGCACCAAAGCTTTTCTACGCTTCAACAAATACCCATTTTTATACCCAATACATAAAAATCAACTCAAATACTATTATACATATACATAGGGCCGGTTAGGATGTATGAGAACACAAAGAAATATCAAACTTTGAAAAACACATTCCTTAAGACCATGAAATGTTTTCTACTTTTACCAACAAAGACCAAAGACTTCCTTGTTTTGCTCTAGATGTTTATTTGACTAGTCCATGGTATATAATGCCTAGCTAACATAGAGAACACATACATATCAACTTCCATAGGGTGAAAACACAAAAATCTCTCCTCCCCCTCCTCTTTAGCCACAACAAACCTCAAACAACATACAAATACTTACAAAATTTTATTTAACACATTTACATACATACCTACATCATATCTAAGATACCTCAAGATGTTTTGAAGTATTGGTTAACCATTCAAAGGGATTGAAGCAAGAAAGGAAGCTAGGGTTTTATTAGGAAAAAAATTAGGGTTTCTTGGTTGTAAAAGCTAGGGTTATAATCTAAACAAGGGTTTAGATTTTTGTTGGTCATCACATTACATCATCATTAAGGTTATCTAACACCCTTATCTTTTCATTTCATGACTTTATATATATATTATGTTCTATGTAGTAAAATCACCACTTAGGATATGTTTAACTTGTAAAAGTGGATTTTTCTTGTAAACATGATTTTATGAACTTGTACACATGTTATATGGATGGTATATTGAGGTTATAAAAGGGTTGTAAGACTTGTACACTCTTGGTTATGTGTAAAAATGATTATGTATAAACTAGTGATTAAAGTGTACTTAAGAAAGTTATGGTTTATAAGTGTGATTATGGACTTGTTAACTTGGACATTTGGACAATCCATGGACTAATGGACTTTATTATATGTAAGACATATAATATATATATGGTATAAAAGACTTGTGGTAATTTACAAAGTTAAAGTTATAAAAACAAAGCTTAAGTATGGATTTAAGAATGAACATGCAACTTTCTGTTTAGATTCGACTTATCAAATCTTGTCCATTTTATATTTTTCATTAGATAGTACGTATCATGACGATTCCAAAAAGTAAGAAAACTCGAAAAATGGTATTAATAACGAAAATAGATAGTAGTTTAAGAGTTTACACGTTAATTAAGAACCACGTTTATAAAATAAGAAGTTTAAACGCAAGTTGTAAAATATTTCTAAAACAGAAAGTTTCAGTATTTTTACAAGATTGTAAATATTTTTGTGGATTCCAAAGATGTTATGAAACGTAATTTTTCAAATCATAACCTGAGAATTAGAAAATTACGCGAGTTTACGATAATAATACCTTTATAAAAATACTTTATAAAAAAGTTACAGTCTTGCATAGAGAAATATTTATTTTTTAAACCTCATAAAATAGATAGAACTTTCAATACGAGATCTTCGATGACTCGAATGAATCGCTAAAATAACGAGCTCAAACGAAATAAAAAATACGCCATTTACGATAACTAAAACTATAAAAAATAACTTTATAACTGGTGTGAACAGTAAAAATCACTGTTCATCAGAGGACTAAAAATATGAAAATGTCAAATTTTGATAACTCGTCTTAATATGGAAGCGTGGGCATAAGAAACGTAAAAAACGGACTTGAAACGTGAAAGTTATGTCATTTTACCAAAGGTTTATTTTTAACACGTTTTTTAACTTTATAAATTATGATTTCTCAAAATACGATTTGATGATGATTAGCTATATTGAATGATATAAGGTGATTAGCTTATTAATTTAGGTTGGCATTCTGTCAATCTTCGTAGAGCGTTTTTCTGTTGTATTGGATTATCAATAACTCAAGGTGAGTTCATAGCCCCATTTCTATCTATTGTTTTATAAACTCTACGGGGTGAAATTACATGTTGTTTTATACGGACAAAGTCATGTTTTAAACTGTATGGCTATCAGATATTGTACTGATTATTATTGCCTATGGTACACAGTGCCAATCTAAGTCCCTACCCATATCATGAACCGTCAATTGCTATTTATAGTGAGTGATAGTGTTGTTGGATAGATCGCTATAGGTACTAACAAATCACCACCAGGATTTTGGTTCCAAGTTGATCATGGTGCATTTAACATTTAGAGAACTTGTAGGCTGTTTTCTGGCAGCACCCTTACCTATTTGGGGCAGGAAGACAGTAAGGCTCTTCGGGTCATGAGCTTTGTGCAATAATAGATGTTTTTGGACTATCTGAACTTTTTTTCATATGTATACCTATTACTTAAATCTTGTGATCCACACTTTTACAGACAAACCTATGAATTCACTCAACCTTTGTGTTGACTTTTAGCATGTTTAATTTCAGGTCCTAAGGTATAAGCTTGGATGGGAGCCGTGATGGATATCAATGAAGATGGATTCTGTGTTTATTTAAATTCAATGCAACTTTATTCTATAAAAACTTAAGTCACCTTTTGGTAGTATGAAACTTTTGTTTAATTAAAAACGTATGTGGAAATATTTATGACTTTTAAAACATATGAGATCTAATGTATGAACTCTGATATTTTGCTATGGCATCGAATGAAATCTTATCTTAAAACGTCCATTTAAGGTCGTTTCCTATATCTTGATTGTTGTGCTTTGACGTAGCACCCCATTGTTACCATTCCGCTGCATACCAGAATTTGGGGGTGTTACAACGGTGAGCTTCGATTAAACCCCAACAATTTGAGCTTCGATTATGAAGATACGATTTGAGTAACGATCTACTATTTGAGCTTCGATTAAACTCTCACCATGTTTAAGTGTGAGAGTGAAAATGAGGAAAGTGTTACTTTGGGGAAAATGAAGATGCGAGACTGTGCTATATAGATTTTGTTTTACTGTTACATTGATTAAATTTTTATTTCTTAACTTATGTCAAATACTGCCATTTTTTTATAAATTTCTTTATTATTATTATTAGTTTTTTTCCTAAACGAGTAAGCTATTGGTACCATGTAGTGTTGACGGTCCAAGACCCCAACCGGACCGAAAAACCAAACCGTGTCGAGATTGATTTAGCACAAAACCCCAGACCCAAGACCGGACCGAATGTGCTCGGTCTGGTCCGGGTTAGTCCCGTCCAGTCTAAGAAGATATAATGGTCGGTTGTACATAAGACCGGACATGACCGAATCGAACCGAACCGGGCCGATGACCAAATATAAGATCGAGGACCGGACCAAAATAGGTTCGGTCCAGTTCGGGCTGGTCCGTGGTCCGATATGCTAACCCAAGTACTATGTATGGACAACGGGTCCGTAAATAAGACCGGACAAAATAGGAGAGGACCGGATCAAAAACCTGTTGGGTCCAAAAGTATAAATACAAGTTAAACTTTCCTTAGCACGGTGGTTTTTTATTTTATAAAAACTACACTTTTGCTCACACTTTTTAAAAATGTAAGTAAAAGAATGTATTTTCACTCACACTCTTTAACATGTGTGAGTAAAGTAAGATTATTACTTATACTTTTTAAAAAGTGTGTGTAAAACTATACATTTGCTCACACTCTATGTAAAGTGTGTGTACAAATTAGACTTTTGGTTACACTTTTTAAAAAGTGTGGGTAAAATTAGATTTTTACTTACATTTTATGTAAAGTGTGGGTAAAAATTAGACTTTTTCTCACACTTTTTATAAAGTGTGGGTAAAAGTTAGACTATTGCTCACACTTTTTAAAATGTGTGGGCAAAACAAAAATATTGCTTACATTTTTTGGAAAAGTGTAAGTAAATATGTACTTTCACTTACACTTTTTTTGTGTGTCATTAAAAATTGTGTCACTAAATGCCCCCTTTTTTGTAGTGCATTTTATATTCTTGTAAAAGTGGAATACCTGAGTGATGGCATTTGAGAAATCTAGAGATTCGTAAGGTTCATATGCTATCAGGATTAGCATTTTAGATCTATAATTCAAACTACTTGAAAGATAGTAAGTTTGTTGATCGTAAGTGAAATCTTATGCTGCTTTGAAATGTTCAAGTAAAGTTGAAAGACATTTTACAAGAGGAATAGTTAGGCGAGGATTAACACTTGTTATACTAGAATCAAATTATTATGCTTAAGCTGAAAGTCCTTGACATGATATAATGAGAGGTGCTTAGAGTTGAGCAACGAAAGCGAAAACATGAGAAAATAATTTTGGATCATTTAACTAAAGAGTACAAAACATGACATAGACTATAGATCTGGATGTGATCTATGGGTTAAGAGAATTCCTTGTATTGCAAGATTAAATGAGAGGATGATGATTTGATACAAACATACATTATCTTAAGGCAAGATAGTTTATCAACATATCGCAATACTGAAACTTCAATATAATGAGTATTTAATGATTAGTGATCAATGCAGATTTTACAATGTGAATTCATTTTCTGTGCAATTTTAGTCTTTTTAGCATACATTTTCTTAAAAACTTATAGTTTCAGTATTAAGAAATTCAAAAGCAGTTGTATTTATTACGTCTACTTCATATCTCACTATGAGTCACTATATTAAACTCCTCAACTAGGATGTGCTTGTTTTTTTTACTACGTAGTATATATTGTGCTATTTTTATTATTGTAATGTATTTTTATGTTTGTCTATTTCGTTTACTTTGAGACAAATAGCAGTGGTTCGTGAATTTCTATAAAGATGTAGAATCTGTAGATTTGTAATGATTATTTGCCATTGTCAACACGTACTTCACGAGATAAGTGTAAAAAAAATCACTTAATTCAATATAATATTCCTTTCTTAAGGCTTATTTTGAAGTAGCATGAATCATTATGCAATAAACACTTAGATACAACCCGTGTGCATCGCACGGGTTTGCATGTTCAACAACGCATCTAAACATTACACGGTCAATTTCCAAAGTATACACAATCAGACTAACGCATCAACATTCTAACAAAATCATTATGCAAGCAACCACATGAGAAAAAAATTTGACACAAGGCGTGTGCATGGCACGGGTCTGCATGCCTCGTTTTATAAAAACTACACTTTTGCTCACACTTTTTAAAAATGTAAGTAAAAGAATGTATTTTCACTCACACTCTTTAACATGTGTGAGTGAAAGTAAGATTATTACTTATACTTTTCAAAAAGTGTGTGTAAAATTATACATTTGCTCACACTTTATGTAAAGTGTGTGTACAAATTAGACTTTTGCTCACACTTTTTTAAAAGTGTGGGTAAAACTAGATTTTTACTTACATTATATGTAAAGTGTGAGTAAAAATTAGACTTTTGCTCACACTTTTTAAAATGTGTGGGCAAAACAAAAATATTGCTTACATTTTTTGGAAAAAGTGTAAGTAAATATGTACTTTCACTTACACTTTTTTTTGTGTGTCATTAAAAATTGTGTCACTAAATGCCTTTTTTTTGTAGTGAAAACTATATATGTAAAAAGAGTATCATTGGTCTATGTAAATTTGAGAATTTGTTTTTTATGAGAAATCTAGAGATTCGTAAGGTTCATATGCTATCAGGATTAGCATTTTAGATCTATAATTCAAACTACTTGAAAGATAGTAAGTTTGTTGATCGTAAGTGAAATCTTATGCTGCTTTGAAATGTTCAAGTAAAGTTGAAAGACATTTTACAAGAGGAATAGTTAGGCGAGGGTTAACACTTGTTATACTAGAATCAAATTATTATGCTTAAGCTGAAAGTCCTTGACATGATATAATGAGAGGTGCTTAGAGTTGAGCAACGAAAGCGAAAACATGAGAAAATAATTTTGGATCATTTAACTAAAGAGTACAAAACATGACATAGACTATAGATCTGGATGTGATCTATGGGTTAAGAGAATTCCTTGTATTGCAAGATTAAATGAGAGGATGATGATTTGATACAAACATACATTATCTTAAGGCAAGATAGTTTATCAAATGCGATCCATAAATATTGAGTTGTTATGAACAAATTAGAAGCCAAGTGGCATACAAGATTTGAAAGTATGAGATTCAAATTAGCAAGTGCGTTACTACATCGCGATTTGAAGGGCTTGTACTGAAGTTTTTAAGAACTTGGAAGAACCGGTAACAAGGAGTCACAATTCTTATCTTTTAGAGAATATCATTTTACTTAAATGTAAAATGAGGTGCATCGTTGAATGCTAAGTTTGAGAGTGTCGTGATTTAGCTAAGTTCATAAATTTAAAGTATGAATAAATCACTAGTACCTTGCTTACTTAGATTCATTGGCACTTAGTCGATAATGGAATATCATGCTAGTGAGGCTCAAGAATACTAGGAAATGATTAGTCAGAAAGATAAAGTATTGAGTGCTCCAAGAACTCTCTGATACAAGCTTAATCAATCAAAGATTGGTTCCGAGCTAGAATATAGGTCTCGATACATCTGATAGAAAAAAGTTGCAAAATTGCTTTCAATGTGTTTCGATCATAGAGATACCACCTCACAAAATTTGGTCTACATTCTAACTGGTCATGACACTTTTTGTGGTATATATCTATAACAGCAGATAACTATGGATCAAGTTCAACATCTGACTTAGTTATTTGATGTTCCAATTATAAATACAAATACAAGTTTTATATTATATTCAAGCCTAGGCTTCACAAAATTTAAATTACTACAATTTTTATCGTCCCCTTTGCCCCAAAAAGTAATTTTGCATTATAATTACCTAATAAACTTACGAATAAAGTTACCAAAAATGTTTCATACTGATTATATGCTGCTAACATGTGGATCCATAATCATCCATTTAGCAAACACAATAAACAACTTACAATGTACTATAACATATAAATGATGAAGTTCGTTTAAACAATAATCAAGTATATAAGCACGTTAAATGGCTAGAATATTTCACATTTTCACAAAAAAAAAAAAGAGAGGCTAGAATAGATCTTTTCAATATTTATTTATATACATAATATACTTTAAATTAAAGATGCAGAATTCATCATCAGCTCCTAATAAAGCTCCCTTTAAGCTTGGTCCAGAGCCGCCACACGAATCCCTTAGCACGAGGTGAGTCTTCCGTCTTTGCGCCTAGAACCCTGTTTCTTGAACTACTTAATGAAGTTCCTCCACATATTCGTCTCACCTGATTTGAGTAAAAAGGATTTGCTGATTTAAGATAACACGAGTAAGGAGACAAGGGGCTGTTGGAGCCTTTAATTGCACGGTTGAGCTGCTTTGAGATGGCTCGAAACTCATATGAGTCGTAGAGATTGCTAACCGGGGTGGTGGCCGGGATCATGATATTGGTGTTGGAGGGTGGATGTTTTTGTGGTGATTTTTCCATAATTGTGGCATATGATCGTATGTAGTACGAGGAGGGTGGTCAGTTTTGAATGTCAACTGTGCACATGTAAGTATGTAACCGTGCTTTGCAAGTAACGTGGAGTTTTCTTGTTTCTAGGGAATTCATAGTTTTGTACGTCTCCTTAGTTGACATTTTCTTGTTTCCTTTAAGTTGAAGTAGCGGGTACCCACGCAATGCGGCGGCGGGTACTTTGTGACTATATTTTGCGGCGAACAAATGTTATCCAGCTAAGCGTTTTTATAACGAAAAAATAAAGAATCTCTGCAGTAAGTACCAGTAAGAGTTGAGGAGTGAAAGTGAAGATATATTAAGATACTATTTTTGCTGTAACAAAAAATATTTGTGTGTGGGAGATATGAAATGGTTTGTGTGGATTTATATTATGGATGCGGTTACACATTTTTAATAATCATTATTGATAGTAATGATTTTAAGCGGTTACACGTTTTTAATAATTATTAGAGGCCGTTACAATGATGGTTTAAGCGGTTACACGCTTTTAATGATATTGCTTATTCTTTTTTTAAGATTTGAAAATGATAAACTTGGACAAATTCAATAATTATTTTTAACAGTGAACAACCACTACATAATAAAAAGAAGAAAAAAGAAAATTACTGTAGAACGTAAGTAATAGTTAAGTAAATTGAATAATTCCAAACATCCCAATAATCACAAATCAAATATTAAAATTCTAACAATTCGAAAAATAAAACCCCAAACGGGTTATCATCATCATCGATCATCAATTCAAAACTACAATCACCAAATCACTAACATAACATGATGAAAAAAAATTAACTAAAAATCTCAGCCACTTCATCAAAACTTAATAGATTCAGGATCACGGATGCTTTGCAGATCAATTATTAATTCACAAGACTCTATCCATAAAAAAATCTGAATCCATCAAACCTTAACATTTGACATCAACAATGTAAGCCCTTAACATTTCTTGAAATCATCCTTGCAACAATTAACCATGATGTCATCAAACATTTTAACAAAATCATTCAAATCAAACATCTTAAACCCTCTTCATTCATCTCCAAAACCTTCATAACTTTTTTTAAATGACGTCACCGGAATAAGAAGACCTCCATTTCTTTGGTACCCGTATTCCTCTTCTGCTTTGGTACCCGCATTCCTCCAAAGCCATGATCATTAGCTTGGCAGACGGCGGAGACAATGGCGGCGGTAGCGGCTGACAGCACATCATGTTAGCAAAGGTGGCGGCAGAACTAAACGGTGGTGGCGGCAAAATCTGATATGTGAGACGGCGGAATTTGGTGGTTTGAAGAAAGAAAGAGAAAGGTGTTTGTGTTTTTAAGAGAGATAAAATAGAGAGATGAAAATGGTGTAATGAATTTTGTTAGTGTGTTAGGTTTTTATACTCGTATTTGAGTTTGTGGTTTACACTTAAGTGATGTTTAATGAACCGTTACAAATAGACCACATGAATGCAGCAGTTACAATTTGACTGAATTGATGACAATATCAATGTTAACAGTTACAAGTTGACTGTTTTAAAAAACGTATATAGGTCATTACAACTTTACCATTTAATTGGTTGTTACATGTTTTGGGGTGTTACAAGTTTGGCTATTAAAAGATTTTAAAGGCTTTAAATGTGTATGATGAATATTTTCTAATGGTTTTACATATTTCCCAATAAAGTAATCTTTTTTACTTAATTTTTTAAGACTTCTAAAAATAGATGGGCTAAATACTTTATAAAGAAAGAGAAATGTGTTTGTGTTTTTAAGAGAGATAAAATAGAGTGATGAAAATGGTGTAATGAATTTTGTTATTGTGTTAGATTTTTATACTCGTATTTGAGTTTGTGGTTTACATTTAAATGATGTTTAATGGACCACATGAATGCAGCAGTTACAATTTGACTGAATTAATGACAATATCAATGTTAGCAGTTACAAGTTGACTGAATTAAAAAATGTGTATGGGCCGTTACAGCTTTACCATTTAATTGGTTGTTATATGTTTTGGGGCGTTACAAGTTTTGGTTATTAAAGAATTTTAAAGGCTTTTAAATGTGTATGATGTATATTTTCTAATGGTTTTACATCTTTCCTAATAAAATAATCTTTTTTACTTATTTTTTAAGACTTCTAAAAATAGATGGGCTAAATGCTTTATAAAGTAGTATAGATTCTCTCATCTCTATATTTTGGAGTATTTTTATACAGTTTTTTCCGAATACACACGATTTTATAAAAACATATTGAAGTTTATATAAATCTAAGAAAAAAAAAAAACATTACAAAATGCTCACCTCAACTTTGAACTATATTGCGACTTTCTTCTCTAATAAACTTTATTTATCAAATATCAACTAAATCTAGCTTCATTCAGATAAAAAAAAATACGCGGAAGATCTATCGAATTGCTAACAAACCGAGTCAACTCTGTAAATGTTCTGTGATAGTACGATTTTATAAAAATTATAGAAGTTTATAAATATATATTAAAAAAAATATACGTTCAAAACAAACCTTAAACTAGTAATCACTATAAAATAAATGCCATGGGGTCAGAAAGATTAATTTTGTGAAGCTTAATATTATATAAAAACGTATTTCTTTTTGCATTTACAGCTCGGCTTCAACGTAGAAAACATTACAAAACGTTTCCCTCACACTTTTATCTATTTACGAACGTTTTATTTTTTATATAATAACCCGGGATAGGAAAAAATCTTTGAATTTGCGAACCAAACGAGGGTTAATATTGAAACTTATTGACATAACTTTAAAATAAAGACAGAGTAGCACCATTTATGAAAGTTTAATTATATAAATAAGTACATACTAACAGTCATTCACTTTATAAATGACGCGTTTTGGTTTTCAAAGCCCCATGACGGTTTATGAACTTTCAAAAGTAAGATAATTACGTATTTTCTTTTTATTGGAGGTCGGTTTAGATGTAAAGTGTCGTTTATTTGGGGTTTTTGATTGGCTATAAATCTAATTGTACCTTTGTAATTCTTCTACTCTTCTTCAGTTTTTTAATCAAGTGTGTTCACAAAAACGATAACCTGTATACTAATTCTATAACCTAGAATACACATATTTTGGTAACACTCAGTATAAAATTCTATTCGCCCTAACGAAATACTCCTTCAATTTCGTGATTGTTAAAATGGCTAGTGCACTAAAATCATGTTGTGCTAAGTCAGCCTACCGCAAGCAGAACACACTTCCCACCTGCATAAACATTTGATATGATTCGTAAAACTTATGCGCGGCACAGGCGGACATTGTAGCTTGTTTCGATCAACATCATAAAACCCACACCATAATGTAAATTTTGCAACTTTTATATACTATATATATATATATAAATATTATATCATATATTCTATTTATAATATTATATCGTATCTGGTGAGAGAAGAAAATAAAAATAAAAAGAATTAAAAGCGAATTTCTAATACACCCATTTTGAATTAGAAGGAGAGAAAATCAAGGGAAGATGCATTGAGTTTTGTAGGTGATCTTAAATGTGTGGGTTGTTGGTTTTTATTTCTTATCATTTTATATTAATGTTATCTTTATTGATCTAATCTTCTCTCTCTCTCTCTCTCTTCTATATATTTATTATATTATAGATTATAAAATATATATATAATATGATAAAGATCAAATAAAAAAGAACACACTTTCGTGAGTAGGATAAAAGATTATTTTTTTTTTTAAAAAGTCTCAAAAAATTCTGAAAAAATCACAAGCTCGTGTATGTTGTGTATATGAAAAAGTTGTAAAGGAAGTTTTTCTAACAGTGGATAGTTTTGCGAAAATGTGTTATTAAAATAACTTTGTGCAATTAATCTGTTTTTTGTGCATAAAAATTGTTTAGTACTCAATTCTTTTGGACTTTTTGCATCAAAAGTTATTGGCATCAACATTAACCGTCGACAAATTTGTGCATCAAAATTTTTTGTGCATTAAAATTTCGTTTCTTTGTCGCAATTTAAAAAAAAATCTAAAACCAAAATTGAAAAACTTCTTATACAAAGTTTTATGCACCAAAATACCTGATTTTAATAAAAAAATTGGAATTTTTTAAGACTTTTAAAAAAAAGTTTTTTTTTTTCTCCTTCTTACGAATATTTGTCTTTTTATTTAAACTTCCTTATATATATTTTATATATATAAAAATATATCCTTACCGATAATATGGGGAATGGCATATGAATTTTTTATGTGATGGGCCCTGTGACTAGCATGTTAATGCTGACTGGAAATGAGATCAAGGGGCAATTTGGGTACATTTTGGTTGGACTAGGCAATAACAATGTAAAAAACAAGGGTATTTTTGACCTTTTAATATTATTCCTTAAAATCACTGCTACAAGTTTTGACTATTGATTATTCAGTATCCTCCCTATAATCATCACAATGAATCCAAGCTTTAATTCAAAACATTCAATAAAATTCAAAACCTCCCCTCAGGCATATATGTTTCGTCAAATTACTTTGAATCGGCATTTCATTCACAAAACACAATCTGTTTTTCCTAATTCATTCAAACAAGTTGATTAAGCTATGGTGTTACATATGTACATCTATATTTACGTATTTCTTAAGGTAACCATAGTGTTCCACTATTTTTATTTCTATTTGATTTTGGAATTGAATTAGGTTTATCTTTTTGATAAAGTCAATGGTGTTATAGTTTGATTTATTTTACATTTATGTTTGTTCGATTTAAATTTGAGTTAGGTGGACATGTATCTCTATGTACGAGAAGTTTATTTCAATAATGCACATGTTATTCTGTTCTTTTGTTTGTTAACCACTCTTTTCTTTACTTAGGAATTGCATTTATGTGCCATAAACTATATGTCTAACCATCATACTATATTAAATTTAGAATACTTATAGGAGGTTTATAAGACACTGGAATTGAAATATCAGGATTGAAAGTGACAATGGCCAAGCGGCATCAACACTGTCAAGCTGGCTGGAAACCAACTCCACCAATGGAATCTGGTACTTATTACAAGCCTTTTGACAGGGTTTTGATTTTAATCCATTTCAAGATCAACCATTATGACGAATGAATGGACTTACCTAACACATGTGAGAATGTGACACCATTTCTTTGCAACAATCCATTTTCATAATGATAAGTCAACATATGATATTCATATATCTCATGAAACTTTGATCCTGGGGCGGTGCAAATGGACCCTCATTTTGCATACTTTCCATTTTTAAAGCCAAAAAAGTCTTCTGCTCTTTGTCAGAGTATATTTCCTTAATTCGGAAGCAGTTTGAGTATAATCATAATTACTAGACATCCATTAATCATTTGTGTCATGGAAACTTTGTTTCATAGCATATACTTTGTGTGTAACTAAACGCTTCTTTATCGTTTAAATAAATATTAGATATATGTTTTCAATTGTTTCTTTCATTCTTTGCAAATATTTTTTTCATGAAGTAGCGCCATCTGGGCGGGCTATGAAACTAGTATATATATAAGATATAACTTAAAATAATAAAATTATTAAAAAATATACAAATTTTGCAGATTAAATGTCGAACAAATATTAAAAATATTAAAAATAATAATAAATATATATAAAATGTCAATCCGCTTAGGCGGGGGCCTAGGCGAATTCCGCCTCGAAGGTGGTCGACCGCTCGACTAGCGCCTAACGCTTTTTGCAACATTGAAACAGAAATAAACATCACCAACCCATCTTCGTCCTCACTATCTAAGATCCGGCCACCCTTTTTCTCGGCTTTAAGATCTTTATTACAAGGTTACGGTAGGTTTTGATATTTCGTTTCTTTGATTCTATTTCTTGGTTCAAGATCGATGATGGGTTAAGGGGTATAGATCTAGAAAGATCCATTTTGAAATGAAACAAATACGAGATCCTTTGTTATATCTCGATTTGTGTTTCTTGACTCGAAGGGGAAGTGTGACAGAGGGATGATTTGTTGTTTTACAGAGCATGTACAGATTTGTAAGTTGTATAGAGATAGGGGGACAATATTTTATTTAAGGTCATTTGTTTATCTTTTTATGTTTGTGTTTCCATATCTCGACTGTGACATGAGAACTTATGGTTTGTGTTTGTTTCTTCATTTTTTTATACGGGAGCCAACTGGCTACAATTCTGTATACAAAATACTTAAGAAATGACGCAGGGACCCACACAGAGAACTCGCTAAACGTAATGGGACGCTTTGCAGCACGGTGTCCAATGTGGCAATAAAAAGATCTGGAATTACTACGCGCGAAGAATATTGGTCCCCCACCTATTGCACGTTAGTGGTCTTCTGCGACCTTACCGTGGAGAAAGATTTCGTAATCAAAAAATTAACTCTTTCTTATCTATTTTTTTATAAAACAAATAAACAATCGTTCACTATTAAAATCACCCTTTTTCTACATTTTTAATACAAAAACATCCTTTTATACACTTAATTATCTTTTTTACCTGGCAGTTCGATACTACATAAAAAGACGATAGAATCAAGCTTTGGTTCACAACAAATTGCCGCACGATTGGATCATCAGAAGCGATTCAGGATTAGCCTTGCACTTTGATACTGCATGCAACCTAAAGGAAGATCTTCGAAAGATACGCGACAATGTAATCACATCTCCAAACGAGTCGCGTGCTTTGATCGGCACTTTTTAAAAGAAGGTCTGAAATAAAGATTACTGAGTACCTCTTTGACTGTGCAGAAAAGGGCCAAACTCGAACAAAAATGCCTTGTAAGTTAGCTTAGATACTGACAAAATACAACACACGCTCAGAAACCCATATAGGTGGTTCTTTTCCAACGCCCCATGAGCAATGTGCAGATCCCTAACTTGCGAACGAGTTACCTTACCACCCTACATCTCGATGAAGAATTTAAGCGGAACCATAGAAGACAACCCGGATGAAAAGGCCAGGGAAGAGCAAAGCAAAGCCCACAACGTGCCTGAAGATGACTACTTTATGGAATTGGGGAGATGAGGGAGGTGATGAGATTGCTTAGATTCGCGTCATAGATTCAGTAACTTAGAAACCATTTTCTTGTAAATGTTGTTTTTAATTTTATGTTATTACTAAAGTCTTGTTTATAAATTACGTTATTAAATTTTCAAAATTTTGAATTAACGGTAGTTTTCGTTATACGAATCCACCATCTCCCTCCTTATATCACACCACTTTTATAAACTATCCGAGGATTCTCCAATTAATACGAACAAGAATAAGGGAAAACCGTTATACGTGTGTGACTGATATCCATTTTGTGTGTGGTCTAGAGATTTTCGTTGTATCATTCCTTGAAAACGCCGTACAATCTATAATTCTCCAAATAGCCCAATCTGCAATACACCCAGCCTCGATTGAGAATGAAATAGCCTAACGACTATAGAAATACCACCCACGCTAAAACTCATATCAGATACCCCAACAAAAACTAACCGCCATACCCCCCACTGACATCAAAAGAATTAGGTATTAAGTATCAATAAACAACGAAATCCCCACTGACCCATGTAAGTTTAAAACCTACCTCTCCATATATGTTCGAGTAGTAGCGCAATGTTGACCATCTCAAACACCCCAAATTCATTTCACATACTACCCGGTCTGAGGGTGTTGTCAGCCTTCAAATAGCTCTGTGTTGAACACTTCTCAACCCCATAGTAGGCTAATACCCGGGTCCTGGGGTTTGTTCAGCGATCCACAAATTGTTAAAAGAAAATGTATTTATTCATATGTCGACACAAGAATATATGCAGAAAGTTGTTGAGGATGTGGGTGAGGATGCTGATTTTAACAGTGGGTGTGGGTTAGCGCCACTAACTATGTGAATGCTTTTGGTGGCACTATAACTGGATGTCTGGGAGACATCGACAACTTTCTTAAAAAGGGAAAACTTGAACAAGTTGTTGCAATAGTGAAGTCTTGTTCTCCGAATGCTCTTGGAGATTTAAATGTGACTCTAAAAGATCTATCGGGTACCTACCTGGAATAATACACTACAAAGTCTTTGATGTGGGTAGTTATGAAAAGGATATTACAGTAGGAGTTGCTATGATACTTGCCAGTGTCTTAGTTTTTACTCCTAAACCATCAAAGCATTAGCTGAACATTACAAAAAGAAATGTGGTTGAGGTTTTCCGTGAGGATACGGTTTCATTAGCTTAACATTATTGTTATTCAATTCCGTAATGTAATTTTCAATTCCGTAATGTAATTTTCAAATTTGAAATCAAACAACTACTATTCCAACGGATACTATTCAAACTATATGTTTTAAAACGTATATGTGTTGTATTTTTAAATTCCGTCAAGTTCATGTTTTTTATTTCTGTAATTTTTTTCTGTCTTTTCTTCCGTGTATTTTTATTTCCGTATTTTAATTTGTAAAATGTTTAATTATTAATGTAATGTTTTTTTTAAATTGTTCGGTATCCTCTGCGGTCCCCACTACATGTGTTTGGTCACTGTATGGTCTAAGAGAGAAAAAGCTGAGTTGACGCTGACGTGGCGGTGTCCTCTGCGGTCACTACTACATTCAGTCTAATGGGCCAGCACCCTCTCTTGCCCAATGAAATTCCGCCCTAGGATGTATGCTTGATTATCAAGCAGAGAAATGCAAGTGAAAACACTGATTCGGCTATTAGCAATTTGAATATCCTTATAAAAAAAAAGAGTTAAATATTTTTGTATCAAATTTGATTTCCAGATCTTTGTGTTTTGGATTTGATTTGCGAGTGTTTAATATTTTAGTTAAATGTATGTGATGTGTGAAAAGGAAAGAGGCTAAAGAAGATTTTAGTGTATAGAAACCAATTGACAATTATGATATATATTTTTAGCTTGTGATAAATTTGGGTAAAAATAATAAAGATGAACGCAAGGATAAATATAATGGATATTCAAAGATAATAAATTCATAAACTTAAAAGAAATTGAAAAACAATTGAGTGAAATAAGGACAAAGAGTATTAGATTGGGTTTTGTGCTTTAGCGGGTGAAAAGACTAAAACACCCTCGTGTGCATAGCACGTGGGTTGACTAACGAAGCAGTTGTAACGACGTGTGGGTCTGGGGACCAAACATGCAACCCAAACTTGAAAAGGGGACGTTCACAGCAATTTCAAAAGGATTGGGACCTGCAATTTGGCCAAACCACATGACCAAAAATGCAATTTAATCTTTTCTTTAATACAGTGTGATAAGTGTTTTAATTGATTTTTTTTAGAGAAAATGTACTATGTGAGAGAGAAAACTAGGGCTAGTAACCATCTAGTGAGAGAGAGCGATGTGAGACACAAAACGAGAGACAGTGAGATCGATAAGAAAAGGCACATACGAAATAGATGGGAGTACAATGAGGAGCATCTAGGAACCAACTACACCGGTGGTAAACGAAACTCTACGGTATCATTTATGTTCTTCAATTTTCCAACTAATTGGGGGATGGGTAATCAGTGGATGTTGTTCAAGAAGTTCAGAACGGTTTTTGACATGTATATGGTTCAAAAACGACTTAGAAATTGGGAGAGGTATGGTTTTGTTCGGTTTATACTTGTTACGAATGTGGAGGAGCTATTGAAAAGGCTTAGAGAAATCAAGTTTGGGGAAGAGAATCTGAAGGTGTTCATAGCTTATGATAGAAAGAACTTAGGCGTTAGAGGGGCTGAGGTCAACAGAAACGTAGGGAATGAGATGAGGAAGGAGAGCGGCTAGAAAAATAATGGATGGAATGGAGGCACTCGGGATGAGCGTAACTTTGCGGAGGTCGCTAATGGCGAAAAGAGAGGTAAGGACAAAAAGGATGGTGGATGGGAGGGCAGGAACAATGGATATAGGAATCAGGGAGAAAAATCGAGAACAAAGAACAAAAAGAAGCCGGTCGAACAGTCGATGTATGCGACGATGAGGTTAACACTTCATTGTTCAACAAGTGCTTTGATTGGAGAAGTTAAAAGCATGTGCTTTCTCACAAAGCTGTATATGTGGGGAACAAGGGCTAAGCAATGTAGAAGTTAAACTACTTGGAGGGTTGGAGGTTTTAATGGTGTTTGACACACCTGAGACCGCCACAAACATATTAAATAGTATGGGTTCACGAACTGAGACGGTGGAACAAGCACTACATCCTTCCTGGCAGGCTAACATGGATCAACATTATTGGAGTACCGGTTTCCTGTTGGTCGGAGTCGGTATTCAAGAAGATTGCTGCAGTACATGGGCGAGTAATTGGGTCGAGCAATTGTAAATTGGAGGGTAACCAAAGCTTGATCGTAGGTAAAGTACAACTACATACGATCAACAAAGGATTAATAAGAGAGTCTTTGTACGTCAAGTTGTATGAGAAGAAATTTAAAGTTGATGTTATAGAGGAAGTAGGGGACGTTATGGAGTTAGAAATGGAGGAAAAAGATGCTATGGACAAAAACAAGATTGAGCATAAGGAAACACATGACCTAGTAAGGTAAGCAATTCTTATATCGTTTATGAATCTTGATTATTATGAAGATTTAAAAGGTGTTGAAAGTCAACATGATGGTGTGGAAAATAATTATCAATCGGGCCAGCAGTTTGATAATGGGCCTGGGAAT